>JAVKPL010001965.1:0-17628 GCA_032173675.1 Gastrolobium villosum | reverse complement strand
TACATGTTCAGTATTCAACGTGGTATCTGAATCAGAAAGATTACAATACAAAGAATTTCCATGATAAATGTGGAATTCTAAAGCAGGTTGTGTTGATGTTGTCTTCGAGATGAGTATAACACCTCGTAAATTTGAATAAGAATTTATATGATATAATGTGGGTTAAAAGGGAAGGATTAGTGAAAATCCTGAAATTGAGGTAAAAATGTGTACCACGGGCAAAATGTTAATTTGCCAGATGTAACACCCCGTGTATACCCGGTTTGTTAACATATCATCGTATTAAGCTACGCTTAATTAAAATGCGGAATAACTTTTTCTTTAATTCAATTATGACGTCATTAACCTTAGCCAAGTTTATTACTTAATCAATTTCATAAAATATCGCCTGTATGTAAATTGCAAAAGACAACTAACTGAATACCTCAATAAATAAATAAAGTGAGTATCTAAAGTCACGGATCTACAACACGTAGTCCGGACAATAATCCTGATACATTATTACAACTTTAAATAAACAAGACATACTCAAGTCTATGTGGCATGGACAAACCCCATGCTCACTAAATAAGGCAACAAAGCCCCATAGCAGTCTCAACAACAACAACATAATAATAACTGAAGCTATAAGCATAAAAGCATCAGGTATATCCAGCATCCAACATGTCAGCACATAACAAGTCTATAATCAACTGAGCTCCGGCCTCCTGCCGCCAGAGGCATCTACTCCAGCATTTCTTGAAATAAGCGTCCCCAAACGTGGGGTGAGATCTCTAATCAAAGAAATCTCAGTAAGACAAGGGGTCCTCAAAGCTCTTCCACCTCAAGCTCACTTACATCTGCAGATATAAGTTCAAAAGCATATATCTGATATAAGTTCCAAAATAGTGCAATGCAGCAGATATCATGTTATGTAGGTTATACTGTTCTACTGATCAGAGAAGTGCAGGAATACGTCTATTACCCACACAGTACCAGCCCATGCTGTATCAGCCCATGCTGTACCTACCCCCAAAGGACCACCCCATGGCTTCCCTTTAAGGCAAACACCACATAAATATCATACAACAATTGCACTTAACAGCTCCACATCATTTCAATAAAATAGTACATGAAAAACACATCATGCATATAAACCATCCCCCCATGGGAAATGGTGGAACCAACAATGGCTAAACCGAGGACATGAAAGCTTACCTTGCAAGCAATCAATCCAAGCCAAGAGTCCTCACAGCTCAAGGTCCAACACAGCAGAAATCACAATCTGATTTAGACCAGCAATCATATCAATAACATAGCTCGTAAGCATAAACATAAAGACTACGTTTCTTTGTTACGTTTTACGTCTTAAGGCTTCCCACCAAGCCACAAGCCCTTAGTCCCTTGATTCTGACTTAATTAAGTATTTACAGAAGTTCAACTCCATCAAAATAGGGTCCACAAACCCATAACTCCAATCTGTATGAACAGTACCTCACTGTTCTTCGAAAATCCAGAATATCCGGATATATGTCGGGGGCATATCCGGATATCCATATCCGGATATCTCCAAGCCCATATCCGGATACCAATATCCGGATATCATATCCAGATATCTCATGACAGAATGCAGTTTCTGCACTTCGCGAGATATCACTCCCAAGGTTCCATTTTATTAAAACTGCAGTTGTAATTCTTTACCAAAAATTCTGAGATTTTAATATGTTAAACTAGACCTCACAAGCTTTCCAACGACATATCTTATGTCTCAATCGGAGTTGTATAACTCCGGTTATGATTTTCGCAAAGTGACTGCTGCCAACTGAATTTCCAGCAACCAAGACGCGACTTTAAACTAACACTGAGATCAAACCACTTATCCAATGGCTACGAAATTTTACAGGGTTTTAGCCTTATGTGTTACCTACACATAGGTCCAAACGGAACTTGATTTTTACCGAAACAGGTTCGTTTCTGTCCCCATATCCGGATATCATATCCGGATATGCCATATCCGGATATTTCATGACAGAGGCCACAAATAGCAGCCTAGCACGAAAATATCCATTTAAAATTCCAACTTTCACCTAGATACATCTATCCCATCGACTTAGCATGCATTTTAACACTTAGGTTCATCAACCAACGTTCAAATTATCAAGAATCATAATTTTACATCTTTAATTCATGTTATATTCATGAAAACACAACGGAAAGTGTTGAGGCATATACCCAAAGCTTCAAAACAGAGGAAATGAGTGATCTTTGAGGTCTTGAAGTAACTCTAAGCTACTGACCAAATGTGCACACGAATTCAAGCTCTCAAGTTGGGTCCTTTCTTCACAAAGTTAGCTTCTTGGTGATGACAAGTAGGTGTACAATGGCCCAAACCAACAAAACAATGATGAAAGCTCTCTAACTCCCTAAGTCAGAATTAGAGACTCTCAAGAGTGGGTTTTTATTCTTCAAGATGTTAGCTTCCAAGGATTCAAGATGATCAAGAACAAGAAAGATGAAGAATCAATGAGAAAGGTGGTCACTTTATGGTTTTGCAAGGAGAGGGAGGCAATGGAATAGTGCACAAAAGGCTGGTCAGCCTCCCCAAGGTCACGTAGCAATAGAAAAATGCCTAGGGTTTTGTGCAAAAGTTATATTTATAGCCACTTAACAATTAAACACGCAGTATTAACTTTAATAGCTACGCAAAACATCTTAATCCCAAACTTTGGAATCTTAACCTACGCATTTTTCTAAGATTTTTCATATTTTTATTTTATTTTTCGGAGCACCTTTCCGGTACGCCCTTTTCCATAGCCAGTATCAGTTCTGGCATCAGTTCTCATTATTTTGACTTGAAACTCGTTTTAGAAGTCCTACACATTATTCTAGTAATTATCATGCACTTATTATAATTTTCTGGGATACTTCGCCGATACGCATTTATACCGGGTAGCAGAACTGGTATCTGCGCTTTTCGCCCGAAAAGCGACTTTCAGCATTGTTACCCACTTACTATAATTATTAAAGCCTTACAATAATTATTAGGGTCAATTATGGAATTATTTCCTAATTCTCACATTTAATTAATTAATTTCCTTACTTAACGGTGCGGGTTCTTACACCAGAAACGTAAACCGAGTCATGAAAAATGGAGTTGGAGATCTCAAATGATAAAAATAATGCCGGAGATGGATTCAGGACGAAAAATTGAGTGAATATGCAAGTTGTGAAAATTTTGATGAATAGTGATTTTTCCGGTGTAAAAATACTGCGGTATAATTGTACCAATAGGACTGATGTAACGCCCTCCCTTGTATGCATCCAAGAGAGTCGTTTGCTAAGAGGAATTAGAGTCTTTAACGACACTTTAGCTACTAAAAATTTTATTCCAAAAGCAAAACCGTAATGCATTTAAAAATTCGTATAAATTCTGTTCGGATGAGTTAAAAAAATATTCCTTGTGATTTAGAAAGAGCACGTCGGGGGCTTCGCGTGCATATAAAATAATAGTAAATCGGAGTTCGTTTGCACCTTGAAACATAACCCGTAAGGTGCTCGTAAAACTGTTAAAATTCAGAACTTAATAAAACGTTCAAAAATCCTTTTCGCAAAACGTTTTCTGATTTTTCCAAAACAACCGCTGTTCATGAAAGACTAAAACAAAATGGAAGATAATAATGTCTACAGTCATCCAAGTGCTCCAAAATAATAAGCATTACAGTCATCCAACAATTAAACAGCAACAGCAAAAGTCCAAGCATCAGCAAACATCACGCCTTCAAATGCTCTTACGTCCTCCTGCCATTTATGAAAATAGCAGCCCCAAAGGGGTGAGAATAATCCCAGTAAGGTGGCAACAAAACCAATAACGTAACAGTATTAAACTAGGCACAAAATCATAAACAGTCACTTCAACATATCCTGTTCCTTGTCCTTTTCCTTTTCATCATATATATATATTGCTTATATAACGCCTTCCTTTTTGCGCTCTTAGCACCGTCGTGCGCGCAATACACAGTGGATATCCCATAATCGGCACCCTTCATTGGTGGATTCCAACTGTGGCCTATGCGGACTGATGCCAAGTGTCCCATACCCTGGTACCGGAGGGATGCCTATATGATGCGTGCTCAAACACATGGTCCTGTACATAACTATTCTAAAATTGCAAGGCTATATGAATTTTGGTACATGCATGCCATGCTATGCTATCACACACAAAGCGTAAAAATAAATGTCGTATGATGTAAGATGCATGCTTATATACTTTTCATATACGTTATGCTACCACATAACAACTTTACCTCATAATCATATTGCCGTCAAGGCATATTCATGGCAGAATACTTACATCATAAGGAACATAATAATTTTACGGAGTATGGAGCATCATGTTACAACTTCATACGCTAGTCAATAGTCACATTAGGTAATATCGCCTAACACTTACCTTGCGTGCCTTAAATAATTACCAAACAGCAGCGAAATATGCTACGTTTCTCACTGCTTATGCGCACCTAAATCAATTACAATAAATCATTTTACAGCATCGTTTTAAGGAAAAACAGTGAGCAAAAATAGCAACGTTTTACAAAAAAACAGTGAGCAAAACAGCAATGTTTTACAGCAGAAACAGTGAGCAAAACAGCAACGTTTTACAGCAAAAACAGTGAGCAAAACAGCAGCGTTTTACAGCAAAAACAGTGAGAAAAACAACAACGTTTTACAGCAGAAACAATGAGCAAAACAACAACATTTTACAGCAAAACAGTGAGCAGAAAATAGCAATGTTTTTCTTAAAAACAGTGAGCAGAAACAGTGACGTTTTACAGCAGAAACAGTAACGTTTACAGCAGTAAAAACAATAGCATTTTACAGCAGCAGTGAACAACATACAGTGTTGTTTTTTTTAAACAGAAACAGTAACGTTTATAGCAGCAAAAACAGTAGCATTTTACAGCAGCAGTGAACAACATATAGTGACGTTTTTTTAAACAGAAACAGTAACGTTTATAGCAGCATTCTTAAACAGAAATAGTGGCATTTTTTAGCATCAAAGCAGTGACATTTTTAAACAGAAACAGTGGCATTTTTTTAGCATCAAACAGTGACAATTTCAAACAGAAACAGTGGCAATTTTAGCATCAAAACAGTGACAATTTTATACAGAAACAGTGGCATTTTTTTAGCATCAAACAGTGACATTTCAAACAGAAACAGTGGCATTTTTAGCATCAAAATAGTGACAATTTTATACAGAAACAGTGGCATTTTTAGCATCAAAACAAGCATAACAAGGAGACTTTATTCCATAACCTCATTATTTCATGCAATGTGTGCTACAAAGGCTTAAAGTATGCTATTTATCATAGAATGATTCATACAATAATGAAGGCATACAAGTTATTATCAAATAGCTCCACTATTATATTTTTATCATGCTCATTCTAGGGTCTACAACATGACATGGCAGAATCATAAGGAGAGTTCATAAGACAAATTACATGCCATCTCAAGCATAAACATGGTTACACAATAAGGAAGAAGGTCTAAGATCCATGCTTACCTCTTGTAGTACACACTAATTGATCAAGGATCACACACCACACTTTCTAGCTTCACCAAACAACAAGTTCACCGTCCTAGAGGATGATTTATGCGCACAAGTGAGGTGGAAGCACAACCTGGGCAGAATCTTTGGATGGAGGAGCTTGGCTGGGCAGTGGGAGAATGAGAGGAAAGCTTGTACTCTCTTGGTTGCCTATGGTCACGGTTTGCAGCAAGGAGGAGGAGAGGATGGTGTGCACAATTTTTTTTTCTGAATGCTACTCCCTACACTCACGGTTTGAAGGGGAAGGATGAAGAGATAATGGTGCAGATTTGTTTCTGTTTTAAGGAGCCTAAGGTGCAGCCCCAAATTCAGCGCACAAGGGTGGAAGGAGGGAGGTATAAGGTGCAGTTGTTGTTGATGTTTCAAGTGCCTAATTTCAACGCATAAGTGTGGAGAAAGTGAGGAAACAAGTGAGGAGTTGTGGGCTGTTTTAAAGCCATTCCACAAGGGCATAATACAAGGCTGAATCCTCACACTTGGAGTGCACAAGTGGAGGTCAAATGGTGCAGAATTTTCTGCCCACACACAAAACATGCAAGCTGCCCACAAAGTCTTCATTGGGTGCATGTCTTACAAGATTAGGAAGGTGCAACAAGTAACTATCTTTTCCTTCTTGCAAATGTTTTACGTAAGGGACAAGGGAAGGGAAATAAGGCTGACCAAAATGATAAGTAAACAGTCCATGTGCAGATTTTTGAAGGCCATGTGCGCACAAGTGAAGGAAGAAGAAAGACTATGCCATGTGGAGGTTTCTAGCCAATAAGAGGTTGACTTGTGGAGTCACTTAAGATGAGTTTAGGATAGTATTCTAATGGGTTTGGGCTGCATCAAGTGGGCTACAAAAGGCCTAAAGCTTCAGCCCAACATACATAAGCAATTTAGAAATATGCACAAGCCCAAGTGACACTAACTTGGGTACTAGCCCAAAAATTCTAAGTCCTCAAGCCCAATTATTTTTAATTCTTTTTATATGTTACTACATAATTATTCCTACATGCATAAAATAATTTCTCACCTAAAATTATAATTCTAATAATTTTCCTAACTCAATATTAATTTTACACTAGTAACCACGCAATTCGAATTCAAATAAATAATTACATGAAACTCTAATTTTCACACATGCATACTTATGCCTTCTAATATATTTTATGTATTTTCCTAAATATTTATGTGGGATGTTACACTCTCCCCACCAAAAGGGAATTTTGTCCGCAAAATAGACTTACTTAAGAGCTAAACAGTTCTGGATAGCGATTCTGAATGTCGTCCTCGCGCTCCCAAGTGGCTTCAGCTGCCGATTGGTTGTTCCACAACACTTTCACCAAGAGAATTTCTTTAGAATGAAGTCGCTTGACAGATCTTTCAAGGATTTGGAACGGTTGAACTTGATACGTCAGATTTTCCTTTAATTCCACTTCTTCAGGCTGTAACACGTGAGATGGATCAGAGAGATATCTCCTCAGCTGCGAAACATGAAATACATTATGAATCCCTGACAAATTAGGTGGTAATGCCAACCGGTATGCAGACTCTCCAATCCGGTCCAAGATAAGGTATGGTCCTAAGTACCACGGACTTAACTTCTTTACTCCCATTCTCCTGCCTAGTCCCGAGGTAGGTGTGATTCTAAAAAATACATGGTCTCCGACTTCGAAAGATAGGGGCTTATGACGTTTGTCGTAATAAGTTTTCTGTCTGGCCTGAGCCCGCTGCATATTTTCTCTAATCTTCTTTACCTGTTCAGATGTTTCTTGAATTAGATCAGGTCCTAAAATACTTCGCTCACCCACTTCAGTCCAGCATAAAGGGGATCTGCATTTTCTCCCATACAGAGTTTCATACGGTGCCATCTGAATACTGGAACGGTAACTGTTGTTGTAAGCAAATTCAATCAAAGGAAGATAATTGTCCCAACTGCCTCCTAACTCCAAAACGCATGCTCGCAACATGTCCTCTAAAGCTTGAATGGTGCGTTCTGTCTGTCCATCGGTCTGCGGGTGATAAGCAGTACTCAATCTCAAGTGGGTCCCTAAAGCTCGCTGGAAAGACTCCCAGAACTTAAAGGTAAATTTGGGATCACGATCACTGACAATACTGGTAGGGACTCCATGTAGCTTCACAATCTCCTGAAGGTAAATTCTGGCAAGCCTCTCAGTATTATACGTGGTTCTAACACATAAGAAATGAGCTGACTTCGTTAGTCGATCAACAATCACCCAAATAGCATCATGTAACAGCCCGTTGTACACCGGTATTGTTAACATTGATTATGATATTAAGCGCAGTTACAATCACAGTAATTGGATTAATAAAATTACGGGCAACTTTTTTCTTTTATCATATTCCTTTTTACAACAATAACTTTTTCCGTAATCCATTAAAACAACACTATAATTGTAAATGCAATTTGCGGAATCATACATTTTACTAACATCATTAATCCTTCGTTTTATTCCATTCATTTAAACTCACCATCTTACTCTCACATTTTACCAAGTTATAGTCCTTTACGTTGTCTACGCGTGGTTTCAAACCACGTACCATTTGGAGTTCTACCCATCAAGTTAAGCCCCTTTCTTTTAGTCTAGAAAAACCTGAATTTTCGAAAATTACACTGTGGTAATCGATTACCAGTGGGTGGTAATCGATTACCACCTATCAAAAATGAGGCAGTAGCCAAATTTTGACCTCCTCTGTTCTGGTAATCGATTACCAACTTTGGGTAATCGATTACCTCACATGGTAATCGATTACCAAAGCTCAGTAATCGATTACCAGTGAAGACAGTAACCAATTTTCGTCCCCTGTTGCATGGTAATCGATTACCATGCTTGGGTAATCGATTACTATGCAGCAAAAATGACAGATTACAGCATTTTAAGCCCAAGAAAGGTTGTGTAATCCATCCCTAACATCTTAGTACTCCACACAACACTTAAACACATCCTAATGTAGGCTCTAGGCCCTTCCATCATGCATTTTCCTTAAATTAAACATCATTTACAAAGTCCCCAATATAATGGCCATTTACATACAAATATGGACCATTTTTACAACATGAATCATCAAGACTTCAAGGCTATGAATGTGGCAATGGACAAGTCCCATGCTCACTCCAAATATACAGTTATCCATGTCATGAACAATAAACCATAAATATGACTTAGTATACAATCATGAACACTACAAAAGCATGGCAATAACATCATGCAATATGTTCATGGCCTAAGTCTCAAAATACTAATGTCATGTTATGTGCAATCCATAGTCCTCCTCCAAAATGTCATGCAATCCCAATGCACCGCATGCCAATCCAATGTCCACTATACGGGCTTCTTGCCCGAAGCTCCTCCCGGCTCATAGTGACCTGAAATGTGGTCCCCCAAACACGGGGTGAGATATACGGATATATCTCAGTAAACCAATGGAGCTAGAGGCTCTCTCCACTCCATGGCTCACTAAAATGTATAAATATGACATCATGTAATATGCAAGCAATACAATATCACCATCCAACTGGAGACAACCCGAGAACATCCACGCATGGATTCATGTTCAAGGACTCCATCATATAACTCCCGAGACAATCCTAGAGCTTCTCCCATGGTTGAGAAAACTCCGTGGCCAACCCAACCAGAACTCCTCAAGAGACCTATCTGGCGGATGTCCCACGTTTGGCTCATCCTGGTGCCGCTCCCATGAGTCGACCCCATGGCATTCCAACTGGTATTTCGCCATCGAAATGATCCAGCGGATGTCCAAACCCAACACACGTCAACTGGCCAGTGACCAAACAATTTTCACAAAAATCCAAGCAATATGCATACAAGCACACAATCACACAATGCCATAACCACATAATCCAACCACAACCTTCCACTAGGTGTGGTGGAGCACACTAGGGATTAAACCCAAGTTCCAAGGGTTTACCTCAATACGAGCAATCCGTTCCAAACGTATGCTCCCAATCAACCTTTCACAACCACGTCCGTGTGAGGCACCCTACAACAATCATCAAATCCAAATTACACCAAAACTCATTTTCCATGAAAATTCCTCAATTTTTCCTAAGTTAAAAACCTATCTTTTTCACCAAAAATTATCATAGCATTTCTAGCTTACAAGCATGATTCTAAGGCCTTTTCGTCTAATAGCATTTTTCCATTTGGGCTCTCTATCATCACACATCTAAAATTAAAGGTTTTGAGCATAAATTCCTAGATCTATGAAATCAACCACAAAAATACCACAAATATACTCACAATGTGTTGTATGATCACCACCAAGGCTTCACTAAACCATAAGAAGATCAAACACTCCAAGAAGCTCCAAGAACACTATGGGTCGGATCTGATTTTTGCCAAAAAACGCAGCCAAGAGATGGATTCAAGGTTTCTAAGTGTTACCAATGGATCTAGAAGGTTGTTTACAATAGATTTCAACACCAAAATCAAGCGATTTGGTGAAGAAATGAGAAAATTGTGAAATGGAGAAGAGAAGGGTGTTTGTGTTCTTTCTACACAGGGGGCGCGCGAGAATGAAGAAGAAAAGGAAGGAAAGAAAGAAGAAAAAGGGGTGGGGGCCAAGTGACTTCGGTCACACGGGTCCCACACGCGATCTAACTTTAACCCCGATAAAAATTCCGATCATAAATTCTTAATCTACATATTTTTCCAGTCCATAACATATTTTTATTTCTCCAAAATATTGATAAAAATTTCACACCTATCGGTACACTCACACCACAGTATTTAACACTTAAAAATCACTATTCATCAATTTTTCCCAAATTTGCCTATTCACTCAATTTTCCGCCCTGATTCCATTTCCAGCATTATTTTTGTCATATGAAATCTCTAACTCAGTATTTAAGCCTCAGAACACACGGTTGGCAAATTACCATTTTGCCCTTTTTGCCCATTTTGGCCATAATCCTTGGATTTTCACTAATCCGCCAATTTTCCTTTCACATTATAATATTAAAATTCACATTTAAATATATGAGGTGTTATACATCATATCCTTCTCGCGTCCGAGGAAGTCCAACTACAAAATCCATCGCAATACTGTCCCACTTCCACTCGGGAATCTCCAAATTGAAGAAGTCCCGAAGGTTTCTGATGTTCGTACTCCACCTTCTGACAAGTTAGACATCGAGATACATACTAATCAATATCACGCTTTATACCCGGCCACCAAAACGAAGTCTTCAAATCATGGTACATCTTCGTGGATCCAGGATGAACGGCATAATTATCCTTATGAGTAGGGGTGATAATAAGGCCAGGGGCCCGACAGGGGCCTTAGGCCCGGCCTCCATCGGCCCGGTCCGGCCTTCCTTTTTCAGTTGTTGGGCTCAAACCTGTACTCATGTAAAAGCCCGATTAGTTAAAAGGCTTCAGGCTGTATATGAAAGGCCCGGCCTTCAAGTCTTCAAGGCCGGCCCGTTTACGTTAACCTTTTTTTATACCAATTATTCAAAAGTCCTTATCTGTTCTCTTTCTCCTAAATATATTTTTCACCAGCCCTAACCTATCCCAGCAAACACAGACTCAACATATTTGTCTCTATTTCAACCCTTGTTCGAGGCACTTCGAGCTGTCCATCAAAGCTGATATAATCACAAAGACTCACAAGTCACAACCCACCACTTTGGTTCAATCTCATTTCAGGTTTGTAATTTTTGCTGCCATCCCTAGATTTTATAGGGGAGTTTTCTTGCATTATTGTACGAAAATCAGCCTGCCATTATGCAGAGATGTAATAAAACGCCGACACAGCATGTGCACATAAAGATTAATAATAAACAATGAATTTTGGAATGTTATTACACAGGCATCCATTATCCCTCTATTTTTTTATTGAATTTCCATCAAATCCTATAACACGTAAGGCTATTACTTTGAATTTCCACGTAATCCTATAACACGTAAGGCTAATACACAGGCATCCATTTTGATGTTATAATTGCAAGTACTCTAACTTCTTCACAATTTGATTTTTATTTTCTTTTATTAGAATTTTGTGATACTTGACTTGATGGAAGATCCTATTACTTTGTGCATTCACATATACATATTTTGTCGACTTTGTTACATTACAGATCGCGAGGGTTGATAATATATATATATATATATATATATATATATATATATATATATATACTGCACGTTTAAATTACACCGCACCTTTAAATTTTATAACTTAGCATTTATATATATATATTATATATATATATATAAATATATATATATATATATATATATAGTTTAATCTTAATATATATTAGTTGGGTACAAACAGGGAAAGCACAAAACAAGTATCCAATATTAAACGTAACATTAGTTGCCTCATTATCTTGTCACTGTTTTACATATAAATTTTAATTGCAGCGTCTTGGTATGCTTAAGCGAGCTTTCAACTCCACAGTCTTCATCTTTGTTGGCTTTTCCATTCATTGATTTTGATTTATTTGTGTTGTTTCTTTATCAAATAGGTAAATGGCCTCCAATTCACATGCAGTAAATAATGTTGATGTTCAAGGACAAGAACCACCAACACAAGATGCAGATGCAAGCACCACAAATAAAAGGCAGAAAACATCAAAGGTGTGGGATGATTTTCATGAAGTGGACATCCCCAATGTTGGGCTTAAGGCCGTATGCAACCATTGTAAAGCCAAATTTGCACGTGGTGGACCAGGAGCAAGCACAAGCCATCTAAAGAGGCATTTAACAAGTTGCTTGAAAAAAAAATTGGCCCAATCCGGAAAGAAGGAAATCACTCAAACTACTCTTTCGTTTCAGCCTTCAGGTTCTGGAGTGAACCCTTTCCTTTCACCTACAGGAAAGTGTTCCAATGAAAAAATGAGAGAAGCTATTGTTACTGCTATTATGGTTCATGAGAATCCTTTTAGCTTTGTCGAGGATACTGCCTGGATGTGGGTGTTTCAGTGTGCAAATCCTGATTTTGAGAAAGTGTCACGTCATACAATAAAAAATGATTGCATTGGATTATATAAGGCTGAGAAAAAATCGCTAAAGGCATAATTGATGAGGGTGAACAAGATTAGCATCACCACTGATATGTGGAAGTCTAACCACCAAATAGCTGAATATATGGTGATTACAGGCCATTTCATTGATTCAGAATGGAAATTACAAAAAAGAGTTTTGAGTTTTGTGAAAGTGCCACCTCCAAGGCGTGGAGTCGATGTTGCAGATGCAATTATTAAATGTCTACAATTATGGGGAATCGAAAATAAGGTATTTTCTGTGTCTGTGGACAATGCTGCCTACAATGACGTATGCATAAGAACTATGAAAAGCACTTTATCAAGAAATACTAAATTAGTTCTTAGTGGGGAATTATTTCATGTCCGTTGTTGTGCACATATATTGAATTTGTTAGTGCAACATGGTCTTACTCAGATTAAAGACATCATTGAGAATGTTAGAGAAAGTGTCAAATATGTTAATCATTCTGACTTGAGATTAAAGACTTTCTCTGACATTGTTAAGCAAATGGGTATAAAAGAAAGAAAGCTAGTGATTGATTGTCCCACTAGATGGAATTCTACCTATGAAATGTTGAATATTGCTTCAAGATTTAAAGATGTTTTTCCAGAATACAAGGAAAGAGACCCACACTACAATTGTTTGCCTTCTATTGAAGAGTGGGAAAAGGTTGATAAGGTATGTCATTTATTAAAAGTTTTCTCTCATGCTACTAATATCATATCAGGTAGTGATTATCCTACAGCAAACTTATATCTTCCGAAAGTTTATATGGTCAAAATAGTGATTGATAAAGCAGCTGAAGATAGTTCTGATTTTATGAGAGGAATGTCTAGGTTTATGAAAGAGAAATTTGATAAATATTGGGGGGAATGCAATTTGTTGATGGCCATTGCTAGTATTTTGGACCCAAGGTGTAAATTAGAAATGGTAAGCCTTTGTTTCCCACTTATTTACAAATCAGATTTTGATGCCAAAGTAAACATAGAAAAGGTGCGTCAAGCTTTAGAAGACATTTACAATGATTATTTGCAAGAATCTTCCTCTAATATTGATGTCAGAACTAGGGTGGAAGGATCTTCCTCTTCTACTCCCTCAAAAGATTCTGAATCTGGGTTTGCTCAACTCATGAGTATGATACGTGCAAGGGAATCTACTCATTCATTTAAGTCAGAGCTGAAGTGTTATCTTGAAGAGGATGTTTATATAAGTGAGGATAGTTCTCATCTTTCATTTGATGCCTTGGAATGGTGGAAGAACAATAGCATGAAGTATAAGACTTTATCAAATGTGGCAAAAGATATATTAGCAATACCAGTCTCTACAGTCGCATCTGAATCAACATTTAGTGCTGGAGGAAGAGTCATTGATGCTTATCGGGCAAGTTTGACAGAAAATACAGTTCAAGCATTAATTTGCGGTGCAGATTGGTTACGTAATAAGTATGACATAAAGAAAAAGCAGAAGGTATTAATTTTCTTAATTTAGATTGTTTTATATCTTATGATATTATAATTGAATATCAAAAACAATCTGACTTGTTTTTTGTTTTTTATGTAGGAGGAGACAACATCGCAATATATTAAATTGTTGATATGAGTATATTAAATTGTTTAAGCAGAATTTGTAGTTTTTTTGTTCTTTTGGATTTGCAGAATTTGGTACTACTTTAGTTTATTGATTAAGTAGATTTTTTGAATGATTTCTATATTATGTTTTTTGGGTATACATTGAATTTATGAATCTTTGTGGAATTATTAGTGCTGTAATGCTGTTGATTGTATATTCTATTTGGATATACATTGAATTTTTGTGGAATTATGGTGTTTTTTTTTAAAAGGCTAACAGGCTTCATACAGGCTTTTATTTTTTGTAAATAAACCAGGCCACAGGCCAATATTATAATCGTGACAGGTAACAGGCTAAGGCCAGTCAGACACGTTTAAATACAGGCTTAGCCCGTTAAGATCAAAGCTCGGCTCGGCTCGGCCCGTTAACACCCCTACTTACAACCATACTTTAACACTGTTGATTTCCGTCAATCAACGGTTATCATTTATTGTGAATTAATAATTAATTAATAAGCACCCTTGAGTCCTTTTCCCCTTCATTTCCCCCACTTCTTCTTGTCCCTTTCTTTTTCACTTTTATTTATTTATATAAACATATATATATATTTATTATTATTATTATTATTTTTATTTTATTTTTTCAACAATTTTATATCTTTCATGTGGGTTCATCTACCACCGACCCCAATTAATTTGGGATAAAGGTGATTTTGATGTTGATGTTGATGTAATAAGTTTAATTTGAAAAAATGATAACTGTTGATTGGCGGAAATCAACGGTGATAAAATATGGTTGTAAGAGGTTGTAAAAAAAAAAGGTTTAAACTATAACTTTCCTCTATTTATTATAGAGTGGGGATATTCTAACTACCAAAAATTCTTACTACTAACTTACTACCCATCAAATCACCATTGGATCAAAGAAAGAGAGTGTTAAAAAGTTTTTGAAGAAAGAGAAAATGTTAATCTAATGGTGATTAGATAGGTAGTACATTGGTAGTGGAAAATTTTGGTAGTGAGAATATCCCTCCTCTTTATTATATACATAAAATCTAAACTGCAATTTTCATAATGTTTAATATATGTAATTTATAGCATATTATTTTGACTAGAAAGCAAGAATCATTACTTTTGTATCTGAGATTAAATAAAAAATATATTATATTTTATTAATAGAAAAATATTTATTATTTTAAAGGATACAATTTTGTGTTATTTTAAGAGAAATAATCGTATTATAAAACATATTTGACATGATTTTATATTCTCTCATCTACAAAATTAAGAGGAAAGTATTGCAAAGGATAAAGAATTTAAAAGTCCAACAAAATATGCATCAAAACAACACATTATTGTTTCACTTAAAATGATATGAAGTTGTGTATTTTAAGATGACAAGTAATTTTCCCTATATTTGGATACATTTTCATCAGATTCCTACATGCTTGTGTTTTTTTCTCATCTATTTCTTAATTGTACATTTAAATTTAAATAAATTTCATATCAATTTAATATTAACCAAAAAAATAAATTTATTTTTCTTCAAATGTATTTAATTTTTAAATCCTAATTCATTTATTTTTATCTTCTTTATTTATGGGTAGTATTTCTCTCAAGTTGCATAAGATGAAATTTATTTCCTGCACTCACATAGTCACATCGGAAATTGAACTGCTGCTCTCTCTTTTTTTTTCTCTCTCTCCTAGTGGGTCCCACAATTGATTGAATGTGCTGGAAAATTTTTCTCTCATATGCAACTTGAAAGAAATATTACCCTTTATTTATTATATATTTGTATTTAAATAAATATCAAATCCATTTGAAATTGATAAAAAAAGTAAAACTAATTTTATCATATTTAGATTTATTTCCCATCTAATCTTCAAATCTTAATTTTTTTCTTAACTTATTTATTTATTATGTACTTATATTTAAACAGATTTTATATCACTTGGGGTTGGACTAAAAATCAAACTTATTTTTTATTTATATTTTAAGGATTACATGTTTAATATATTATGAGTAAATACCTTTTTTGATTCTCAAGAAAAAACTCGGGATCCAAATTAATTTCTGAGAAAAAAAAGTCGACTTATGGTCTCTCTAAAATTTTAGTTCTTTGAAATTGTGATCCTTCTAAAATTCAAATAAGATTCACGTTAGTCTTACAAAAAAGATTAATATATTATTTTTTTCTAAGGAATTAAAATAGATTTCGCATTTCTTTTTTTGAGAATCAAAAAAATTATTTACTTAT
Source organism: Gastrolobium villosum (assembly GCA_032173675.1). Lineage (NCBI taxonomy): Eukaryota > Viridiplantae > Streptophyta > Magnoliopsida > Fabales > Fabaceae > Gastrolobium > Gastrolobium villosum. The sequence continues at coordinate 1,191 of JAVKPL010001965.1, read as the reverse complement.
ATATTATTGATACGATATCTTTTAAGAAATCTTTTATTATCTAATCAAATCTTATGATTTGATATGATTTATAACTTAAAAATAAATTAACAATTTATATCGCGATTGATTTTAGACTGGTTTGATATTCTAGATCTTCGTAATATTGTATATTCGTAATATGGTAATTAGGAGTATATGTCTCATTGAATTCTAATTTCACAGTCCAATTAATCGTACTATATATAGTAACGCACTCTCACATTCTTATTCGCAAAGACCCTTTCTTTTCCATTCCATCTTCTTCACCCTTGGCCTCCAAGTAACCTTAACCATTCTTTCACCTCTAAAAGTAACTGTGTTGTTCTGTTTCCTCCCTCATACTCTTCGGCTGCTCTACACTTAGACCATCCTCATCTTTCTTGTGATAAACACGTCTCCATCATAGGTTCCTTTTTATTTTAAACTTTTCCAGTTTTAGAATATTTTTTCTTCGTCTCTGTTGAATTTTGTTTAGGAAGAGGAGTTTTTATTTTTTTTATTTTTACTTTCTTCTTCTCTGCTTTCGCGCGTACTATTTAAGTTGTTTTGTGCATTATTTTTCTTGTATGGTATTTGTTTGTTGTTTTTCTTCTGGGTTTGTTCTGCTATGGGTTTGTGTTCTCTATCATATGAGTAAAAATTGTTTCTTTGGCTCACCAAGAAGAAAAAATTTGTTTCTTTAAGTATTTTTTTTGTTTTAATTAATTTTTTATTAAAATTTCTTGAAATTCTTGGCACTATAACCAAATACTACATCCTACGGTGATTTTAATCTTCAACAACCAACTCAAATGTTGTGAAAACATATTCCAATACACGTCTTATTATTGCTAGTTTAGCATCCTCATTTGAATTAAAATATATACCACTACTTACACATTTTGACAGGCTTTTCTCTTTTATTTAATTAATTCATTAACCTTTCATTTGGGAAGATGCTTTATTGAGTATATGTTGCCATGGATGTTCAAATAGTTACTACATGCATCTATACTTCTGTTGAAACAGGGTAGCCTTGTAATCCATTAAGTATATGAAATCCTTTAAGTGTTTCTATATTCTTTTGGTATAGCTAATTAGTATTTAACTCTTCCTGTGTGAATTACAAGCACTCTTAAATTTTTTATTTTGAATCTTATTTTTTAGCATGCTTTAAGAAATGGATTTTTT
>JAVKPL010001964.1:0-175727 GCA_032173675.1 Gastrolobium villosum | reverse complement strand
CCATTTTTTAATACTTGAATGATAAATTTTCCTTGGAATAGATTTGATCATCACTTGGAAAATTTCATACAAGGTCAGCTACATTGACAGTTACTCGATTTTTTCTTTGGTCAGGCGGTACTTAAGATGTACTTTTTTCATCACAGCTTGTAACTTTATCCTCCTTTTTTTTTTTTTTTTTCACTCTGTGTAAACAGAATTTGTTAAACTAAAGCCAAAAGAGTTGGACTACAATTAGTTCAAACTTCAAACAACACTATACGAGTATGAATTAACAGACAGCTTAGTCTAAAACATAGGACCAAAAACAATATTCTTATGAAAAATTTAAGGGGTTCTTGGTTTTTTTCTGTTTTCATTTTGAATTGATATGTTTTTATTCATAATTACAAAAAATGCGTTGTTTTTTCATTCTGTTTCTTATGTGCAAAGATTTTGTGAAGAAAATGGTGAAAACAACATTTACTTCCTAATCCTTTGAAAACAGGAAAAAGAACGTAAACAAGGTCGCATTATTCTAATTGTTATTTATAAATAGAGTAGTAATACTGTTGTAAATGTTATCATCGCATTAAGGGAGAAAAAGTAAAAATAATGACCTAAACCCTAGTTACACTTCTTGGGTTCATTGACCATTGGCTGCAATTAGTTTGGGATAAAGGAGTTGTTGATGTTGCTGGTAATCCTGGTATCAATCATTCTGGTTGTGAATTTTCTACCCTTTGATGATCATATTAGAGTTGAGTTTTATACTTGCTGTAAGTCATACCAATGTTGATTTCCCTACTTGCCATGAATTTTACAAATGTTGATTTCTCTACCCTCTGTAAATTATGCACCTGGTGATTTCTATATTGGTTATGATACATGCTAGGCGTAGTTTTAATTTCAAAGTTTCTGGTTTTCCAACATTTTTTTTTTGGTTTAAAGCTTCCAAATATTGTTTTTGGAAAAGTTTGGGTCTTGGTGCTCTTCATTGCTTGCTAAGAAACTTCTTTCAGAATGATGATCATTTCAGTTATTTTTTTATTATCTTTCTAGCAATACTCATCTATATAGACTATGGCATCTCCTGCATTCTTGAATTGTTCTTCATCCATGTGTTTTGGGAGCCAACTTTATGTTTTTCCCCCCTATTTTTTAAAGGGTTAATTATAACAAGCTTTAGTAAGCTTGTGCTTGCGGGTAGTGTTAGAATATCCACAAAATATCATTTGAGGGAGAGAAGGATGCACAGATTTGGATATTTTATGTTATTTTCTGGATTATTCAACATTAACATCAACAACACCTTTATCCCAAATTAATTGAGGTCAGTGGTAGATGAACCCAAATGAAAAATACAAAAATATTGAAAAAAGAAAAATAAAAGTAAAAATAAAAATAAAAATAAATAAATAAAATAGTAATAATATATATATAAATATAAAAAAAAAGGAAAAGAAGAAGAGGCCGAAATGAAGGGGAAAAGGACTAAAAAGAGACCATCTGGAATATAGGAATAACAACGGGTCTAACCCTCCACTATGCTTATAGCTTTTCTCCATTTCGTTTTAAGGCATACCGTCCGCCAATCTATATCCCACTCCATTAAATCTTGTTTTACTACCTTCCCACAAGTAAGTTTCGGTCTACCTCTACCTTTTTTTGTGTTGAACTCTTTGTAACAAACTTCTGTTCTTATGGGAGCATCCAGAGGCCTTCTCATTACGTGCCCAAACCACCTCAATCTATGTTCTCTCATCTTCTTAGCCAACGGTATTACCCCTACCTTTCGTCGAATATCTTCATTTCTTATCTTATCCATCATCGTATAACCACACATCCACCTTAACATCCTCATCTCTGCTACTTCCATTTTATACCCATGTTGCCTATGTACTGGCCAACATTCAGCTCCATATAGCACTGCAGGTCTTACTGCTGTTTTATAGAATTTTCCTTTTAACTTAAGGGGGATTTTGCGGTCAAATAAAAACCCAGATGCACTACGTCATTTCATCCACCCTGCTATGATTCTATGATTTACATCCTCATCAATCTCTCCACCTTTTTGCAAAATGGAGCCCAGGTATTTAAAAGCATCTTTCTTGGGTACCTCTTGACCACTTAGATGCACGGGATCTTGGTCTACATCTCTTACCAGAGAAAACTCAAACTTCAGATACTCAGTCTTGCTCTGACTTAATGTGAATCCTTTAGATTCCAACGTGCTTCTCCACAGTTCAAGTTTTCTGTTAACCCCGTCTTTGCCCTCATCAATAAGCACAATATCGTCTGCAAAAAGCATACACTATGGCACTTCCTCTTGAATATCTTTTGTTAGTTCATCCATAACTAAGATAAAGAGATAAGGACTTAGAGCCGACCCTTGGTGTACACCTACCGTGATAGGAAAATAACTTGATTTCCCGTTACAAGCTTTCACACATGTAGTAGCTCTATCATACATATCCTTGATTGCCTTTACATACTTTGATGGTACATTTTTCTTCTCCAGAACCCACCATAAGACTTTCCTTGAAACCCTATCGTATGCTTTATCAAGGTCTATGAACAAACACCATATGCAAATCCTTCTTCTTTTCTCGATATCTTTCCATTAATTGTCGCATCAAGAAAATGGCTTCCATGGTACATCTTCCTGGCATAAATCCAAATTGATTTACAGAAATCTTGGTATCTCTCCTCAAGCGATGTTCAATATCCTTCTTCCACAACTTCATAGTATGACTCATTAGCGTAATGCCTCTATAGTTAGAACAATTCTGTATATCTCCCTTGTTTTTGTAAATAGGCACAATCATACTTTTCCTCCATGCATCAGGCATCTTATTTGTCTTAAGAATCTTATTGAAAAGATTGGTCAACCATTTTATTACCACATACCCCAGGCCTCTCCACACTTCAATAGGGACACCATCAGGTCTCAAGGCTTTATTAGTCTTCATCCTCTTTAAAGCCTCCTTAACTTCATGTGTATTAATTCTGCGCAGAAATCTTCTATTCAAATCATCATAAAAGTCCTCCAAGTCGACCTCTCTTAAATCGCCATCCCAATTAAACAGCTTGTTGAAGTAGTTCATCCATCTTTCATTTACATCTTTATCTCTCACCAAAAGTTTTTGATTTTCATCCTTGATGCATCTAACTTGGGTGAGCTCTTTACTTTTCTTATCCCTTATTTTCTCAAGTTTATATATACCTTTTTCACCATCCTTGCTTGCAAGATTTTTATACAGATCTGCGAAAACCTTGCCTCTAGCTTCTCGCACTGCTTTCTTTGCATTTTTCTCGCCAATCTAAACTTTTGCAAGTTCTCTTCACTGGGACTTTTATGCAAAGATCTAAAGCATTCATTCTTATATTTAATTGCCTCTTGCACCTCTCCATTCCACCACCATGTTTCCTTTGTATGAAATCCATTTCCTTTGCTTTCTCCCAACACTCTCCTTCCCATATTTTGAATACACTTAGCCATCTCATTCCATATTGCATTTGCTCCTCCATCAAACTCCGAAGCAACTGAGCTTCCACCATCTTATTCTTTCATTGAACTCTCTCTCTTTTCCCTCCTTAAGCTTCCACCATCTTATTCTTGGGTTCTGAGCCCTCTTCCTCATTGTAAGTACTTTGTTGAACCGAACCTCCAGGACAACTAGCTTATGTTGCGTAGCGACACACTCTCCAGGGTAGACTTTACAGTCGACACAAGAAGCTCTATCTTCTCGTCTAGCCATAAAGAAATCAATTTGACTACGATTTTGGCCACTATGATATGTGATTAGATGTGACTCCCTTTTTGGAAAAAAGGTGTTCGCTAACATCAAATCGTAGGCTAGTGCATCATTCAAGATATCTTCTCCAGTCTCGTTTCTCGTCCCATAGCTAAAACCTCCATGAATTCTATCAAAACCTCCATTGCTTTTACCAACATGGCCATTTCGATCTCCTCCTAAGAAAATCTTCTCCTCTCGTGGTATTCCCCTCAAAACTTCCTCCAAGTCTTCCTAAAATTGTCTTTTATCAATTGGTTGCAATTCACCCACTACAAGCTTAACCAGAATAATTCTGTCGCCTTTCCTTTTGACGTCCACAACTTTATCTCTGAAACTTTTATCGATCATAATTCCAACACCATTTCGACTTTTGTTAATACCTGTGTACCATAACTTGAAACCAGTTCCATCCACTTCCTTGGCCTTTTCTCCAGCCCACTTAGTTTCCTGCAAAGAAACAATATTCACTTCCCTTCTAGCAAAAACATCTGCTAACTCCCTCAATTTACCCGTTAAGGTTCCTATGTTCCAGCTTCCCAATCGCATCCTTAACCCTTGGGCTGTACTTGCCCGCCACGCTCGCCCATCTGCGTTTTGGGACCTTAACATACTTCTCTCCAAATCCGGATGAAGACCTGGCGTCTTGCCTTGGGGCAAAGACCCTAGCACATTTTTCACTACACCCGGGGCTCGATGCAGCGCCTTACTTTGTGGCAAGGGCCCTAGCCCATTTTTCGCTACACCCGGGGCCCGATGCAATGCGTCGCTATGAAGGGTACGCCTCAACGAAAAATCTATGGGTTCATCACATAAAAATATTGCTGTTTTTTTATGGCCGGTTCGCTACACCTGACGCCAACCTCCTCCTTTATCCTGGCTTGGGAGAAACCATGCATGCAAGCACACATGGGCGGAGTTATTTTCTGGATTATTGTTTTACCTTATTTTAGGACTCTTGTCTTGTTAGGAACCTTATCTTACTTTTCGGGATTTTATCATATCTTTAGCTAATTTTTCGTTTCCTTATCGATTAGGGTTAGGAGTTTAGTATTTAATCTAATTTCTAGTATAGATAAGGGTTAGTGCTTTGTCTTTGGTATCATCACATCATAATACACCATATCAATTTAATATACTATTATTTTGAGCCTCTATTCTCTCTTTTTCTCCTTTATTACATGAACCTTATAATTTCAACAGGTTAATGCTGTCTTATTTATATATGGTAATTTTGACAGTGTTCTCTCACCGGTTCTCAACACGCCAATTTCTGATTCCAAGAGACAGAGAGTCTTAGTAGCATCTTGCGTGCTTTATTCTGAGGTTAGTATTTTCATTTTTAACATTTTACTTCATGCTTATTTTGTTGTCCACAGTATGCATCATTTGTCGTCCTTTTGCGCACAACAATTGTGGTTACCATAGTACAATATCTGGTCAGGTATACCATGCTGTTAGCATAGACCAAAAGCCTCTTCGTAAAAAGTACCTCGAGGCTATTTTACCACCATTTGTTGCTGTCTTAAGGAGGTGGCGACCCCTTTTGGCTGGAATTCACGAACTCGCAACTGCTGATGGTTTGAATCCTCTTATTGCGGATGATTGCGAAATAGCTGCTGATGCTCTGCCAATTGAGGTAGTTTAATGTGCATATGCTTTTATGTACACACACCGAAACAGATATATGTGCATGCATTAATACACAATTGCATATGTGGACTGTTACACAGATGTACTCCTGCAGCTTGGGTTTCTTTCTATATTGGTACTTTCTTGTTTTCATAAAATTTCTGCTACTAACTTTGAGTAACAAGGGATTTCAATTAACTGACTGCTAACTATAAAAAATCGAACATGGGGATTTGTTTGCTTGTCATTGCAATAATACTTGTACAAGAAGTTCAACTGATCTGCTTAAAATGAGCTTCTTTATGATATGATTTTGCTGCATTAACTTAATTATGCATCTGACATTTCTTTCAGGCTGCTTTTTCTATGATAACTCCAGCCTGGGCTGCTGCTTTTGCATCTCCACCTGCTGCAATGGCATTGGCTATGATTGCAGCTGGTACTTCAGGTGGTGAAAGTCATGCTCCTTCAACAAGTGCCCAGCTTAGGCGTGATACCTCATTGATGGAACGCAAACAGGCTAAACTTCATACATTTTCAAGCTTTCAAAAACCTTTAGAAGTCCCCAACAAGACACCACCACTACCCAAGAACAAAGCTGCTGCAAAAGCTGCTGCTTTGGCAGCTGCTCGTGATCTTCAGCGATTTTCAAGGGTTGGTTCTGGAAGAGGTCTTAGTGCCATTGCAATGGCCACATCTGCACAGCGAAGGAGTGCTAGTGATATGGAGCGAGTTAAGAGGTGGAATATTACTGAAGCAATGGGAGTTGCCTGGATGGAATGTTTGCAGCCAGTTGATACAAAGTCGGTGTATGGGAAAGATTTTAATGCTTTGTCATATAAATTTATTGCTATTCTTGTTGCCAGTTTTGCCCTAGCAAGAAATATGCAACGGTCTGAGGTTTGTTTGCAAATTTTTAGTATGGTTTTCAGATTATATTGAGATTCTGTATGTTAAATATTTCTTGGTTGCCAGATTGACAGGCATGCTCGTGTAGATAGAATAGCCAGGCATCGAATCAGTACTGGATATTGTGCATGGCGCAAACTTATTCGCCAGTTAATCGAGATGAGAAGTCTTTTTGGGCCTTTTGCAGATCATTTATACAGCCCCCCTCGTGTATGTTGTCATATAACTGTCTAAGTTGTTGCTAACAAACTTGCTTTCTTTTTTGCTTCGTATCTCTTTCTGGCCATAAATTCTCTTTTAAAGAGTATAAAGAGGGTAAAGAAGCATTTGAACTCAAAAGCTTAAGCTTTTAAGTTGAAATGGCTATTTACATTGTTTTAGAGTCTATGTGATTAAGTGGTTTGTAGAGTTTCTTAGCATAGGTAGGAGGGGCATGTGCATTGCCCACCCTTCGAATCTAAAAGGCTTATGTGTGAGAGGGTGTGTTAGAAAAATACAAAAGACTATTAATTGGCCTTCACTTAACAATTTATTCTTTTGAGTTGAAATGGTTCTTTATAAGGAGAAATTCTACAAAGATGCATATTGCTTGCTGGTATATATGCCTGGAACAAAATCCTGGAATTCAAAAACAACGACTTTAGCTTTTTCGTTCTTTTGTCCCGGCATTTATGTTGGGGGATTTTGGTTTTGCAAAAGAATTGGACTGCTCTTTCGAGTTGACGCTCTAATTTTTCTGTTAATGTTTTCTTTTCCTTTTTGCGCTGTTCTTGGAGGATTTCTTATCTTCCCAACTCATGTTCTCTAATATTGAAATCTTATCAAAACAAAAAATTTCAATGATTCATTTCGCAATGCTGATTATTTTATAAATATCTAGGTATTCTGGAAGCTAGATTTTATGGAAAGTTCTTCTCGGATGAGAAGATGCATGAAGAGGAATTATGGGGGGTCTGATCATTTGGGTTCTGCAGCCAATTATGAGGATTGTTCAAGGGAGAATAATGGTCAGAGAACTCCAATTTTGGCAGCAGAAGCAATCTCAATAGAAGGAATAAATGAATACCAAGAACAGGTTGAAACTGAGAACTTGGATGCTAGGGTAGTTGATATTGAAGATAAAGTAGTGAATCAGCCTAGACTTTCCGAAGCAACTGAGCAAATTGTACAATCGACTTTAGAATCCAGCGCTACTCAACTTGAAACTGATGGAAGTGTTGTTCAGAGTTCTTCAGCCTTTGCACCTGGGTATGTTCCAAGTGAGCTTGATGAAAGAATTGTTCTCGAGCTACCATCATCAATGGTCCGGCCACTTAGGGTTGCACAGGGAACCTTCCAAGTAAGTTTAATGGTCTAACTTAAAATTAATTTTGAAACTATCTTAATGATATTTGCTTGGGGGTAAGATATACCTACCACAAAAAAAAAAGTTTACCACCTTCACAATCAACTTAATCACCGTTGATTTCCGTCAATCTAACGGTTATAATTAATTGGGAATTAATAATTAATTAATACATGTGACCCAATAAATCCAATAAATTATAACCGTTAGTTTGATGGAAATCAATGGTGATTGGATTGGTTGTTAATGTGGTAAATTTTTTGGTGGTAAGTATATCCTTCCCCATTTGCTTATATGTAAATATAGATTTTATTTACCCAAACATATATAGATTTTATTAGAACTCTGTCTGTAGTATCCATTGCATTTTGCATCCACTTTGAGGTTAATTAACTTGGAATTTTGAGAAGGCTGCTGGTAGAGAAGAAGAGCAAAAGAAAAATTCAAAAAAATCGAGTGAAGAGAAAAATATTATTGGTTTAAGATCAGTTGTTTTATCAATTTGATCAATAATTTATTGAAAACACGACTTTACTAAAAAAACGGTTGTCGACTTTTTTTGACATTTTGGTTTTGGTTGATATCTTTCGTTTTGATCAAGTTCCATTTATTCGATGTAAAAATAATGAACTTACAAAGTGGTTTCTAAGTAGTATTGATGTAGTTCATGGGTGCTCAGTTGGTTCGGGTGAAATTTTTATATCTGAATATTGGCTTATAGATTTTTTTATTTTTATTCTATATAATAAAAGAAGAAATTCATTTGGACATATAAAAATTACAGAGATTTGGGAGTACAAGGAATTCTCCTTAAGGTAAGAAGAGCACAAAGCAAAACATCAAAGAGGAAGAGAACATCGATGGAGCTAGGCTGTCCAATTCCTCAACAAATCTGTGAAGGAAACCCCATTAAACAGAACATGTGCTTTACACCAAATTGAACACATATGCCTAATCTTGCTGTTATCCCAAATCAAGTGTTGTGTCAGAGAAGCCTCTACGAAAATTACAATTGAACCAAATATGCTTAACTGTAGTATAAGTTATACATTTCCACATTTTTGCTTGTCTACTTCTGCCAAAGCCATGAAAGCCATCATTTGGAGTGTAAATATATTAGCCAGCCGATCAGGGGCCTACCACTAGACCTGTATTAGGTCAAATTTGACCTAGTGTATTTATTAAAATGGAACATACTTGGGCATTAAAAAAAACCTGTTTAAAAGACAGGCCATAGGCCTTCTTTTACAAGACCTGGCTTATAAGCTTACAAGTCATCCTTTATCACATTATTTATTTTGAATAAAAAAATAAAATTATTATTTAAATAATTTAAACTATAAAATAATATTGTTTTAGTCATTTTTTCTAATTCTTGATAGGTCTTGAAAGCTTGATATGTTTAAATAATCTAACAGGTCTAGGTTAGAACTTTTTTATTTTTAAATATAGGCTAGATCAGACCTATAATTTAACCTATACTAGATTGATAAGCCAAGTCAGCTCAAAATATTTTACTTAGTTTTGGCCTATTTAGACTAAAGCCTAGCCTAATCCATTTACACCTCTAGCCATCATAAAAAAGTTGGTCCATGGGTCTAGGATACACCCATCATTCACCAAAAAGGCTGACTAACATGCTAATATGTCAATTTCCTCCAAATTATCCAAGGTGTACTTTCTTTGAGGGATGGATATACCATGTCTAAAGTGTGCAACCTCAATACCTAAGAAATAGCATAGCTTGCCAAGAAGTAAAAAAGCATGTAAATCGATCGTTTGCTCCATGTAAACCTCCTCCTGCAAATCACCATGTAAAAAGGCATTCTTAATGTGAGGCGTGAACAATATATATATATTTTTTAAAACGTCTGTGAATTGATAGATCTAGAAAAAACGGAATCAAACAGTAGTACTCTTGGTCCAAAAGGTCCCAAAAAATTTCCGGTAGCAGCTAGTGGTGGCGAGAGGCAAACAAATAGAATTCCGCTCTAAAGGCGGCAGTTGCGGAAGCAGAGCTCTTAGGATCGAGAGCTTTGATACTAAGTTGAAAAAGTGATAATCTTATTGATAAAAATTGTATATTACATCTGTACAATTGCTCTCTATTTAAAGAGACTAAATAACTTAATGGGCTAAGCCTAAAGAAGATTCTAGAATGAAAATAAAGAAATAAAGAAATAAACAAATACTATTATTTACAACATCATAATAATTTGGAAGTGAGAGGGTCCCTTGTAATAGAAAAAAATGATTGTTTTGAACTAATGGCAAGTGGCTATATCATGTTTCATGGAGTAAGTCTCATCGAGAATGTCCTGAATTTCATGGGCAGTTGGAAATAACTTGCAATTTTGACAAACCTATGGTGTCATAGAATTTCACATCTATGTCATAATAAGGGAGTCTTCATCACCCCACTCATCAAACTTTGGGTCTGCTTATTAGGGCCTTTCCCTCAATATGGTTTAGCTTCCCCCGTCCTGAGGGTAGTATAAATGACTTGGGCTCATAGCAAATTATTTTTTCCAGTAAGCCTATAGGTTGGATGTAAGATCGGCAGGTCATTGGGAGTGGGCATCATGATATTAGACATAATGGATTGGGTAATGGTATAGTTGTGTTGGTCTCAGAGTTTGCATTGTGACAACACGTTAATTGTTTGGGTGGGCCATGGAGGAGATGAGAGAGCTTGTAGGTGGTGCTGTATGGACAGGCTAAGGCCAGATTAGGTTCAAGGAGGCCAAGACAAGTTAATTAAGACCAGTGTTAGACCCAACGGTGGCCTGATGCTCCGCCTCATGTGTTGTACGTAGCAATGCATGGATTTGAGGGGCGAAAGAACAAGGCACACATGAGAGTGCGTGAATGGATGGCTGGTGTTGGGTTTCCAGTGATCGAATGATTAGGGCATGACAAACCATCTAGTGAGATCTCCAGTTGAAAAAGCTCAGGCGGCAAACAACAATATATAGCGACAACTGAATGTGACAAAGGAAGTTTTGAATGCGATGAAGGCACAAATCAAGGAGGAGACCAGCTGCAATGAAGGCGGCTACTACGAAGGCCACGATGAAGCTAGGCTTGGGTTAATTTGCGGGAGTAGAGTCTCCTAAATATTTGGAAGCTCTGGAGCCAAATTGAATGTTAAACTAGAATATTGTTTCTAAATGAATAAAAATTGTATTATTCATTATAATATTTAGGCTAAACTAAAAAATTACTTTACTAAAATAAGTCCAATCTAAGTTAACTACTGACCTATCCTATTAATAAAATAATTTATTATAATTACAATAGTTACAAATGTTACGGAAGTTGGATTTTTACATCTGTAGCTTTTGCTTGCTTCATAGAATCAAAATACATGGAACTTTTTTTTGGAGGTCCATAAAGCGTGAAGTTGAAGATTTGCACTGATATTTTTATTGTGGGCAAGATGCATGAAGGATTTGAAATTGTATTCTCGGCTTAGGTATTGTAATTGCATTATGTGAATTGCCTTTGTCTTGTAGGTAACCAATAGGAGGATAAATTTTATAGTTGATAAGAGTGAGACCAGCACCACAATGGATGGTTTGAATTTCGGTTTTGAGGCAGGGGACCAAGAAAAGGATCGCAGCTGGTTATTGTCATCTCTTCATCAAATTTATAGTCGGAGGTGAATTTATTTTGTTGACTGTTTATTATCTATTCATTCTATCGCCTGCACTAGTCATAATATTCATTGATGTATATGTTAACTATACATTGATGTAGTTGATATTTGTCTATTAGCATTAGTTTTTAGTTAGTTTTAGATTCACAATTGATGTTATGGAATCTTTGCTTTCCTTAAACTTCATTGGGCTAGAGATGGTTTAGGGGAAAATCTCTGCTTTTGAACTTGCTATTGGACATGATAGTCTTTCTGGCTTCCATTTGATGCTCACCTTATGGTTTCTTTCAAGGAGTCTCCTAGATGGGCTTGCAAACATTTTGCAAAACTCTTTCCTATAAATGAGTTTGTTTACACTTGCTATTCATTTGTTTCTTGGCCAAGGATGATATCCCATTTTTCTTTCCACTACTCATTCTTTCCTCTATCTTTTAATAAAATGCTTCTATAAAAAAAAGAAAAAAGAAACTGGGGCTAGATAAACAGTAGAGTACAGCATTAAAACCATGAGATATCAGTGCTACTTGAAGCAACCATGAGTTTCTTCCGATTTTGTTTTTTTTGATAAACAGTTTCTTCCGATTTTACCTAGCTACTCGAGGTTTTCTGCTTGATAGTCTATATTATTGTGTAAAGTTATTATCCATATGGAGTATAAATTTTGAAAAAAAAAAAATGTTCAGTTGTTTGTCAGTGTTGGTTCCTGTTACAGATACCTTCTTAGAAGAAGTGCACTGGAGCTATTTATGGTGGACCGTTCAAACTTCTTCTTTGACTTTGGGGTATTACTTTTTAAATGTGCCACTTTATTTCCTTTTACTTTTCTGGAATAAAATCTTGGATTTGTAATTGCAGTGAATGCTGATATAATTCTGAACATTTTACTAAGAATTGTTAAATGTTACAAACTTATAATCCTAGTACTTATTTCCCTTACCAAAATTTCCTCTTCAGAGTAGTGAGGGGCGAAGAAATGCATATCAAGCAATTGTTCACGCACGACCTCCTCATTTAAATAATATGTATTTAGCTACTCAGGTAATATCTTTTATGTGACTATTCATTTTTGTAAATTTCTCTCCATTTGGGCTGAGAATAACAATAATTTATTTTTCAGAGGCCTGAACAACTTATGAAAAGAATTCAGCTTATGGAGCGCTGGGCTAGGTGGGAGGTAAAAAGTGTGCCTTTAAGACTTCAAAAGATATTGGTGTATGTTTGGATTTGCCTAATTATATTGAAAATCAGTTTTTGTTTTTTAGGTTCAGTTGTTTTCTCCAAAAGCAAATATGTTTGTAATTTGGATTTAATCGTAAAAGTTTTTGAATTATTTTTTATACGAAAATAATTTTTTCTTTCTAAAAGCTACCATTTGAGCATTATAATTTTAATTATTTCTTGAGATTATTTGAAAAGCTTGAGAGGTAAATATCTTTTTCCATACCAATTCTCCCAAAAACTTAAATTTTTAACAGTATTAAAAGGCTGTGTAATCTGAATTGGCAATTCAGATTCAATCACGTGAGAAGGGAATGTAACTTGGGTGCAGATCACCTTGCTAAGCTTGCCAACTCTGGTAGGGAGTCTTTCGTTCTTCTTTCTGATTGTCCCGCTGAGATGAGTCCGCTTATGGATTCCGTCTCCTCTTCCCTGTAGTTCTTTTCTTATTCTCCGCTTAGGTAAATATCTTTTCTTTCGTTCTTTTCTTCGTTTACAACTTTTTACAATCATATCTTAACCGTTGATTTTCGCCAATCAAAGTTATCATTTATTGTGAATTAATAATTAATTAATGAGTTTGATTTGTAAAAATAATAATCGTTAATCGACGAAAATCAACGGTTAAGATATAATTGTAAGAGGTTGTAAGCGAAAATAAGTTATAACCTTCCTCTTTTTATATTATATCTATAATCTCTTAACGCAAAAGCCTTTGTGGAATTGAAGTATGAATAATGTACTTGACAGGTTGAAAGCTGTCATCGACAATTTTGTACTTAAATTCAGCTTTTGTTTTATTCTTAGAAGAATGAGGATGACAAGGATCTAATTCTTGGACAATTTGTTCATAGAGGTTCTTACCATGTCAACTCTCTCAAAAGTTCTAGATTATTTTGATAAAAACCAACCCAGAGATTAAGTAATTATTAAGGTTTATTCCTGCTTGGTTTTATATATTATAGCCCTTGTACACGACGACTCATGAAATAATATTCAATATTTTCCCATATTTCAACTTGGAGTTAGAGTTCCTTCTCTGGTATACCCTGCTTTCGTTAAACCTTTGGTTTGCCTCTAGTCGCAGTCCTCCAATGCTGCTGTCACTTCACTTAGGACCTCTTTTTAATTTTTCCTTTTAGCGCTTCAAGACTTCTGGTCCTTCCAGTTGTTGTGCCTCCTTGTTGGCCTATTTTTGACTTGCTGACATCCACCTCTATTGCCTTCACTCATTGCCAGAAAACTTTTTCGGCATCTTTTTCGACAGCAATTTCATCTGATTCAGACTTCTCTGATCTACACGACTCAGACAACCTCGCGCCCAAACATTGCTTCTAGCGTCCAAATGCGCATCTAGAAGCTTCTTGCATCCTTATTTCCGGTCACCACCTTCCACCATTGTTTTTCATGTCCGGCCACCCAGGGTTGAAGTTGCGCTGTCTAGATTGGCCCAGCCACCGAAAACCCATCTCCAGCAGCCGCCACACGTGCCCTCACGTGTGTGGCTGGCAGCATGTAACACCTCCAGTCAACTTCAGTCAGCCTCGACCCAGGATCGTTCAGGCCTCTTTTGCTTGGGTTTTTCCTTTGCCAATCTATTTGAAGCCTCCATATTATACTTGTCTTTCTTCCTTGTCATTTGTATCTATTCCCAAGGTGATGCATTGTCCCATTTTGGGTGAAGACGGGGCGGGCTATGATTGGTGAGATGAATGCACGTCATAGGAATGGCACTTGGGAACTAAGATGAGCGGGCTATGATTTGTGAGATGAATGCACTTCATAGCAATGGCTCTTGGGAACTAGTTCCTCTTCGCTGTTGGTTGTAGGTGGATTGTTACTCTTAAGGTTGGTCTTGATGGCAAGATTGATCGTCTTAAGGTTCATCTAGTGGCTAAAGAGCACACCTAGATTTTGGGCTTGGATTATGGAGAACATTCTCACTAGTGGCAAAAATTGCTTTTATTCACCTCTTTATCTCAATGGCTGTTGGCAACTTCATCTGCTCCATATAAAAATTCCTTCATGGTGGTTTGATAGAAGAAGTTTATATGGAGCAATTTTTTTAGTTTGTTGCTCGGGGGAAGTCTACTCGGATGGTTTGCCATCTTCGCATATACTAGTATAGGTTCATTCAGTGTATATAGACATACTGTCTAGGTTCATTATGTGTAAATACACTTATTTAGGTTCATTTTATGTTTCTCCTATTTTTAGTTGTAAAATCAAATCAAATCTCCACTGTGAAGTTAAAACACACGGAATCTAGTTTGGTAATTTAATACTTAAAGGTTATTCTTGGTATACAATCCAAAACCATCTATCTTGTTTAGGTTATTCTTGGTATTTTAATACATAAAGGTTATTCTTGGTAATTCAATTATGATTTAACATTTCCAAACATAAATCAATTTTGTCGCTTGTCAGAATTGGTTTTCTTAAAAGTAATTTTAACATACTTTTTTCACAGCTAATCAGACACACATTGTTTCTATTATAATCTCAACACTCATCGGTTTTGTACATCGATTTTATGATGCCCTTATGCAGATCAGTAATTTTGAGTATTTAATGCAACTCAATACACTGGCTGGGCGTAGTTATAATGATATAACGCAGGTGATTTTTCTTTCTTTCTTAGTTTATTGTTTTCTATCATTAAACTCTTTAATCCTATCTTCATATTGTAATTTATTTTATCATTATCATTTATTTTTGGCAGTATCCGGTTTTCCCCTGGATTCTTGCTGATTACATTTCAGAGAGCTTGGATCTTTCTAACCCTTCTTCTTACCGAGATCTTTCAAAGGTTATCATGAATGTTGCTTCAATCAGTTCAAGGAAAAATACTTTCTAAAAATAATAATAATAATAATAATAATAATAATAATGCTTTTGATATGATGCAGCCTGTTGGTGCGCTGAACCCTGATCGTTTGAAAAAATTTCAAGAGAGATATGCTAGTTTTGATGATCCCATCATCCCCAAATTCCATTATGGATCACACTACTCAAGTGCAGGAACAGTAAGTTTCCCCCCTTTTTATCTTGGCTTTTTTAAAAAAAGAAAAGAAAATTAGATCATTCTTAATTACCATAGTTTGTTAGCATTCTAGCAGGTGCTGAACGAAGATGTTGGGAACCCTGTTAGCATTCTAGCAGGTGCTGAACGAAGATGTTGGGAACCCCTATTTAAGAAAAGTAGGTTAATAGAAGGACGGACCAGCAATCTAGTTGTGTATGGCCTGTTAGTAATAGAGTTAATTGATATTCTTAGATGTGTTTTATATATTAGATATAATTACCTTATATAATTTATATTGTTAGATACATTAGATAATGTTACCTAATATTAATTAACAATTTTAGATACTGGTTACTTGATATTAGGGGATATTATCAGATACAATAGTTACGATTTCAAGATTTCGGAGGATACTCCTCTAGAATAGAAGTAGGATAAAAGTAAACAGAGGGCAGAGAGGGAGGAAGGGTGACATTAGAATTGAGTTGTGGGGAGAGATCAGCCTCTTGAAATCTTGGATATCAGTCGTTGTTGTATTCACTTTATTTTCCTTGTTAATAAAATTCCAGCCTCTTGAAATCTTGGATATCTGTACCTGTATTCACTTTATTTTCCTTATCAATAAAATTTATCTCAATTTTCTCCATAAATCTCCTAAGATGTGGTCAAGTTCTATCAATAAGTATCGAAGCTCTCGAATCCAGGGAGTTCGTTCATGGCTTGTACAAGGATGAAGGAGAATGTTCAAATGATTCATGAAATTTATGGAGGATGCACGGCTGGAGTCACTGGGAAGAAGGTTCGAACAATTTGTGAAATGGATTGATGGTGAGCAGAACGCAACAGATTGTTGCGTGAATTCTGTCTTTTGTTGAATCTTTTTCATAGCTGGTTAGATAATTCGATAAACCAATAATTTTTTTCTGTTTTCAGAGTACAATTAACCATTATCTTAACCAATATCATTTGTTTTGGCTTTTTGACCTCATATTGTAGGGTGGTTCTCGAAAGGTATGAAAGATCTCCCTTTGAGTCGTACATACGACTATCATCGAGTATGGCTTTCCGCAGAATTCAATATGTATCTATGAGATTTAGTATGGGATTCTGTTTACTCACTTGAAATTGAGTAGCGTGAAGGAGAACAAGACGTCAAGGAATCCTGCTTTTAGAGGATGGAGAAGGATCTTGAAGGCCTATCACAAAGACCCAATGGATGACAGCAAACAAATTCCTCTAATAGCCGCATGCTAGATGAAATTGGAAGAACAAGGGAAGAAACTGATAAGGCATTCTGTTTTCTACCAACTCTTGAATAAGAAGAGATTGAAATCAAGGAGGAGAAGAAACCTAAAGATGAACCCAAACAAGAAGATAAGCCATTATTGAATGACCCAAATCTGAAGGAGAAGAAACCTAAAGAAGAAGATTAATCATCATTGAATGACCTAATCTGAAAGAGGAGGCTCTAGCGAATATTTTGCGGGAACCAACGACATCATCGGTGCCAGAGGAGATTGCCAACCTAACACCATTGCTTGAACCAGCGGACTTGTACTTTCGTAAGGAGAAGGCTGGGTCTTCGCGTTGCAGCAGTGCACAAAATCAGCAACGAGGTGTGAAATAGGAACAATGGGTCAGCTCGAGGGTCTCACCTAGCTTACTCCAATGTCAAGTCTCATCAGGCCTAGTCTGAAATGTCAAATCTGAACGTGCACTAAGTTTTAAGGGTTTGAGTGGTGTTGGTTCAAGCAATAGGACCCTAGTAGGAGTTACTTGGCTGACCACAATACATCCCGACCCTTCACCTTGAGGACGAGGTTAAATCGGGATTTTTGCACGCTTAACTGTAGAGTTCTTCCGTTCCGGGATACCGAAAAGTAGATGCATCTTGTTAGTATAGGTAGTACCAATTAATCCTTATAAGCCATTCCCAACTGTACCGTCCCATACCAGCACAATCTTTGGAATCTCTCTCTTTCGGGTGTTGATTCGATTCATTCATGTACCCCCGTCGCTTGAAGCCTGCCAGGAGCCGCTCCTTGTCCGTGCCCTTGCGCATCGGCGATCACTCCCCGCCCTCGTCAGCGCCGGGATGTGCTATTAGTATGAAGTGCGGTCATCTCATCTAGCATCGCTTGGCGCCACCCTGGATGAGAAAGTGCTTCACCTGTGGTTCTAGGAATAGAAACAGAAGAAAGACTAGACACAAAGGTGAAATGAGAAGGAGAAAGACGGTCATAGCTCAAAAAGGTATAAAGAGAATAAGGATTACGAGTAGTACGTGTACCTTTTCTTTGAGCAATGGGAAGAGCCTTTGGTGAAGGATCCGGAGGGGAAGAATCAATTGCAGTGGGCGATGAGTCAGCAGGAGACGAGTCGACAGGAGGCACAGTTTTGCGACGCTAATAGGTGAGAAGTGGACGGTCCTCAGGTATAGAAGCAATAGGTTGCTCATCTGGAATAAAAGCACCTGCAGCTGGTAAAGACAAGTCAAGAAAAGGGACAGGAAGAATATGATCAACCTGTGACAACTGAGATGGGATAGAATGAAAGGGTTGTTGATTAAGAAAAGTGACATCAGCGGAAACTAAGTAACGTTTAAGATCGGGAGAATAACAACGATAACCCTTTTGAAGACGAGAATAGCCAAGAAAAATACACTTAAAGGCTTTAGATGTTAACTTGTCCTTACCAGGGGTGAGATTATGAACAAAACAGGCACAACCAAAGACATATAGGGATAGAGGATAGAGAGAAACATCTGGAAGCAATAAGTTATATGGAATGTCATTATTAAGCACAGATGAAGGCATACGGTTGATGAGAAAACAAGAGATAAGGACTGCATCGGCCCAAAAGTGAAGAGGAACATGCATGTGAATAAGAAGAATCCGTGCAGTCTCAATGAGATGTCTATTCTTACGTTCAGCTACTCCATTTTGTTGTGGAGTGTGAGGACAAGTAGTTTGGTGTAAAGTACCCTGTTTGGCTAAGAAATTAGAAAAGTCCACAGAAACATATTCCTTAGCATTATCACTACGTAAAATACGAATAGAGGCACCAAATTGAGTATGAATTTCAGCAGAGAATTTTTGATAAATAGAAAACAACTCAGAACGGTTTTTCATTAAATAAACCCAAGTGCAACGGGAAAAATAATCAATGAAGGTAACGAAATACCGAAAACCTAAAACAGACAAGGTACGACTTGGACCCCAAATATCTGAATGAAAAAGAGAGAAAGGGACATCAACTCGTTTATTGACTCGACTGGCAAAAGAGGAGCGTGTATGCTTCCCTTGTTGACATGACTCACAATCTAAAAACTGAAGACCGGATAAAAGAGGAACCATTTTCTGCAACTTTGAAAGACTTGGATGACCAAGGCGACTGTGGATAAGTTGTGGAGATTCTGTGAGAGAGCATGCCACTAAAGAACGAGCCACCTCTAGATAGTAAAGCCCCCGTGACTCACGACCCACTCCAATCATCTTCCCCGTACCCGGATCCTGCACAGAAATAGAATGGTTAGAAAAAGTAATGGTGCAAGTAAGGGATTGGATCAATTTACTAATAGAAATTAAGTCATAAGGGATGCCAGGAATGTAATAAACAGATGTCAAGGTCAAGGTAGAGGTCGGACGAGCTTGTCCAATCCCACGAACTGGAGCTTTGGTTCCATCAGCAAGGATAAATGAAGGTAAATGATCAGAATAAGTAAGAGATGTAAAGAGTTCCTTATTACCACAAAGATGATCGGTAGCACCTGAGTCAAATATCCAAGTGCCAAGTGATGTAGATTGAGAAACACAAGCAACGGGATTACCAGTATATGGAGTGGAGGGCTGAGACTGAGGAGAAACTGAACCAAATGATGCATTGTCTGACTGAGCTATATTTGCATCAAGAGAGGTGGCCAATTCTTGTAGTTGTTAGAATCCTTCAGTTTGGAAGATGTAATGGGCCCAATATTAGTAGAGATGATTCCTGAGGAAGTTTTGACAGGAGGACAAGGAGAGTTAACCTCCGAGAGATCAGGGGACGCTGCTGCCATGTATAAAAGCCGTAAACGAAGGAAAACGATATCCAATCAAGGAGAATCACGCGTCTAAAGTGAGACCCACAAAGAACCAGACACAGATCTGGAAAGGGGAGGAGAAGGCGAGCTGCTCTGTCCAAGACCGGTCTGAAAAAGCTACCGGAACAGTGCTCACGCGCCGGCTGAAGGTGGCGCGTGAAACCCACGCGCAGAGGAGACAGGCGGCGCGTGAGAGCGCGTGCAACTCCGATGATGGCCGGACCGCCGCAGAACTGGTCGCCATAAGGAGAGGGTGTTGATCGCGTGGTGTCCGGACTGAAAATTCGCCGGAAAAGTGCTCCGGTGGCCTGAACAGTGGCTGACGATGGTTCTGGTGACCGTTGGAGGTGTGGACGCGTGCAGAAGGTGCTTGGAGGGGACTTACAGTCCTTGATGGCTTGCCGGAAGGACGCACGACAAAGAAAAGATGACTCCTAAGCAGTGGGCTTAGGTTTGAAAGCGAAACGGGATTTCTAGGCGGAAACTAGGGTTCCCAGAACAAAAGAACAGCTCTGGTACCAAGTTAAATGTAAAGAATATGTAAAATATATATTGAATGAATGATTACATTATAAGAACTCTCTATATATAGAGACTCGTAAAACCTAAAGAGCTAAGTTTACCCGATGGAGGACTATCTAATATATACTGAACAATTACATACGATGTGGGACTATCTAATACATAACAAATATTCTAACACAATTCAACATTTGTTCTTCACCAATCTTCACAATACTCTACTCCAACACGAACACCTATTCCAAGGAGCTAATCGAGTTCCATAGCTTGCTCTAACGGTTGGTCACTCAAGGTTGGTCCAAATGCCTCAATCCTAGACATCACATGGACATCATCAATAATCAACCAAACCAAACCATTTATTACAAAAACAAGCCAATCCATAATCAAGTGCATAATCTTGTAATTTCCAAAACAAAATCTTCTGACTATCTAAACTCATTTTCACCGGTTAAATGTCATTCCTAGCATTTTTCACAATATACACTAAGCCTCATTCTTCCTTGAACATAGCCAATCTACCAACATTATCATAAAACCCTAAACACTATTCATCATCTTTCCAAATCATAAATTCTCCATGACAACAAGGTTCAAGGAGTGGAAACTCACCACATAAGGTTGCACAACCAAGGAATGTGGATCCCCTATGCTCTCCTTGAAGGGAATGTCTTCAAACACCTCCAAGAACCATGTGGGTCGAATTTTGGGGAAGAGAAATCCCACAACACAAAGCTCCCCACCACAAACCAAGCTAAGATTATGAAAGAGGGAAAGATTTGGAGTGGGTTAGGCTTTGGAATCTCTTAAAATGGTCAAAGATTGCACACTCTAGGGTTTTCCCCCTTCTTTCTCTCTTCTCCCTCTCTTCTTCTTCTTCTCTTCCTTTCTCCTTTTCTTTCTCTGTTCTGCGCACAATGGGTTGGGGAGGGAAATGGGTTCTTTTTGGTGCATACCCACTTAACATAAGTTAAGTGGGATCAAGTAGATATTGGTTCATCTAACTATTCAACTCCATTAATTACCAAACTTTACCCAAAAGTCTGGAATATTTTTTCAGGAATATTTTCAGTTTCATTTTTATATTTTGGGTACTTTTGCCTACACACATTTATATCCCTTAATTTTCACTGAGTACATTTTTTACTTCAAAAGTGACCCCAATTCACTTAATTAGGCCTTATACTTAATTTTACTCACTAATATGTGCTTAATTATCTAATCACATGTAATTTGCTAATTAATTATGTTGGGCTATTATAACACACTAACACGAAACTTTTCAGCGTGCTTTGTCCTCACTCCACACTTCCCGGGAAAACTTCACAGGAGGTCACCCATCCCAGAATTGCTCCAAGTCAAGTACGCTTAACTGTGGAGTTCTTCCGTTCCGAGCTACCGAAAAGTAGATGCATCTTGTTAGTATAGGTAGTACCAATTAATTTTTATAAGCCATTCCCAACTGTACCGTCCCATACCAGCACAGTCTTTGGAATCCCTCTCTTTCGGGTGTTGATTCGATTCATTCATGTACCCCCGTCGCTGGAAGCCTGCCAGGAGCTGCTCCTTGTCCGTGCCCTTGCGCACCGACGATCACTCCCCGCCCTCGTCAGCGCCCAGGATGTTACATTAGGCCTAGCCTACCTGTGCTAAGAAACTCCACAAGGTTTAATTAATTATTAATTAAATGGGGGGCGGTGACGATCGAACCCTCACCACCGAGGCTTTGATACCATGTAAAGAATCAATTCAACCCAAAAGTTTAAGCTGTTGGGTGTGGCTACATTAATGGTTTTATATATCTCTAACAGGAAACCATATAGATTATTATAGCCAGACCATTTTAAATTCTTAATCATGTTCTGATAAAACTAAATGGCCTCTTTTGGCTTCCAAGTAATATTAATCCAATTATAATGCTTAGAAATCAAAATAAGATTGGTTTGCATTTAGGTAACGTCAACCAAGCCCTAATACAGAAAGAGACTAAAAATTTAACACCTAACTGAATCTGATAACCCTAAACAATTGTGATCTTATAACCTTGTGCCTTTTTTTAATTGTTGCTGTTAGATCAGTGTTTCTTTTTGGCTTCTTCTTTCAATTTTCCTTTTGTTTGCTAAGATCATAGAATAAATCACCACGATGATGTGTGATATTTCTCTGTTCTTCTAAAATAGCAATAGAAGCAATTGCCCATTATGTTAATGATGTCATCCAATATGGTTGCATTTAAGTTGCTGATTTTTCTTTAGTTAATGATTGTTATCTTCATTTACAGGTATTGTATTATCTTGTTAGGGTTGAACCGTTCACTACCCTTGCTATCAAACTGCAAGGTGGAAAATTTGATCATGCAGATCGGATGTTTTCTGATATTTCTGCAACTTGGAATGGAGTTCTTGAGGACATGAGTGATGTTAAGGAATTGGTATATGTTTATTAACTTTTATTGTAAAGTGATTGGTTTCGTACTTACGGACTTTGAGTAGATTCTTTTCTCTCTTTTTGATAAGTTTTAGTGGTCCTTAATGGGCTTTAGGATTTTTAGTACTTACATATTAAATGCTTGTCGTGGTTATATTGAAACTTATATTTTAAGCATCTTTCTTTTTATTTTTTAAAATCTCAACTTAATAGGTTCCTGAGCTATTTTACCTCCCCGAGGTCCTCACAAATGAAAATTCAATTGATTTTGGCACAACACAACTGGGAGAAAAGCTTGGTATACTCATTAAGATTTTCTGCATTAGCTTTTCGAGAAAACGTCTTGGTATATTCACATGCATATTATAGTTAATAACTTTATTTGTGATTTACTTCTGCCATACCAGATACCGTAAGACTTCCTGCTTGGGCTGAGAATCCAGTTGATTTTGTACATAAGCATAGAAAAGCTCTGGAGAGTGAGTATGTATCTGCTCATTTGCATGAGTGGATTGACCTCATATTTGGGTACGTTTTTTCCTACATTTTGGTTTCTTCCCCCTTCTCTCGGTACATGGACCTGCTTCAAAGCTTCATTTTGTCTGTTTATGATTTTCATTTTTCGTAAGTTTGCACTATTGGCAAGCCTAGAGTGGTGGTAAAGCTACTCCTTTATGACTGAAAGATCACAGGTTCGAATCCGAAAAACAGTCTCTTTGTAAATATGCAAAGATAAGGCTATGTATAAGTGGTTTTATAAGTTTGCATTATTAATATAGG
The DNA here is from genome assembly GCA_032173675.1 of Gastrolobium villosum. NCBI lineage: Eukaryota > Viridiplantae > Streptophyta > Magnoliopsida > Fabales > Fabaceae > Gastrolobium > Gastrolobium villosum. The sequence goes on along the minus strand of JAVKPL010001964.1, from coordinate 152,354 downwards.
TATCTAAAATATTCATTTTTAAATTTCCACTTTATTATTGTTCCTTGATGAAGGGCCGGCTTGGCTCAGTGGTAAGCATGCTTACCGTGATGTCCAAGGTCCCGGTTTCGACTCGGCCTCTCCGCAAAAGCGGGGGTAAGGCTTGACTCGTATGTCCTTCCCCAAACACTCACGAGTGGGTATTGAACTGGGTCGGCCCTTTTATTATTGTTCCTTGATAATTTATATCTGGTTACATTAATTAGTTGGACCATGCAGGTATAAGCAACAGGGCAAAGAGGCTATTGCAGCAAATAATGTTTTCTTTTATATTACCTATGAAGGGACAGTGGATATTGATAAAATATCTGACCCAGTATGTCTGCTTTGCTTCTCCATATTTTCAAATCAATTGATTGTTTGAGTAAAATGAAATCTCAACCCCCAAACGAAAAGAGAAGGCTATGGCAACATTCCTTCTTAATTGAGTAACGAGAATTTTCTCCCTTGGCTAAAGGATTAAAGTACATGTTAATAATTATATTTTGTAACTCGTATATGTGTCTGTTTGCATAATTTTTAATAGTAAATAAAATTACTGACTTAAGCTTGATAAACTTGATATTCCTTTTCCCAACAGTTAGTTGTCAGTTTGTCAACATAACTTGGCTTTGTTATCACCAACGCAAGTTGCAGAGAAACTGAGCAGGTTGTAGAAAAAAAAAAAAAATGGGAAAAAAAACTTTTTCTCTGTTTTGGTGAAAGGAAGAAAAATCCTTTAATATACTACTTTACTGGCATTAAATTCACATTTATGAACAAACCAGCCTCAGTTTGTGTTACGACCTATATTAGGTAGTGGTTAGTTGAGAGCAGTAATTAGTGGCCCAAGTTAATTGTAACTACTTTATGATGCAGTTAGGCTTGTAATTAGGTGGTTATTCAGTTAGACCTTAAGGGGAGAGGTTTGGCCTGATGTATAAAAGGAATACTCTAACTGTAGAAGGGAAACTTTTGGAAAAGAATTGAATATATGGCTCAACCTTCGGAATCACAAACGCATCCTTAAATATCTCAATGGCACTCCTCAACTTGGCTTCCTCCTCCAACCTGCTACTGCTCGCATGCCTCCTTTGTCTCTTCGGGCTTTTTGTGATGCTAGCTGGGCATCTAACCTTGATGACCGGCGTTCTACATCAGGCTCCAAAAATCGCATGTTCCAGTCACCACTTCAATTATTTACTGTGATAATTTGTGCACAGTATATCTTTCCTAAAATACAGTTTTCCAGACTCGTACAATACTATGGAGTTAGACATCTTCGTGGGGAAAAAGGTCGTCAACAAGAGTTTTTGGTAGTTGCCCATGTCCTCTGTAAATCAACTAGGTGATGGTCTAAGTAAGGCTCTGTCTGAGTCTAGATTTTCTCGCCTAATGGACAAACTCGGTGTTTGATCACTTCCACCTTTCTCAACCATTCTGAGCTTGAGAGGGGACTGTTAGAGAATGAGAATGTGCTGAGTGTTCAGTTTTCAGCTCAGCTAGGACTACGGTTAGTTTATTCTGTTGCCAAATATATCACAACAGTGTATAACTGTCACACCTGCTGTTAGTAACTGTTACAACAGCTGTCAATCTGTTACAACTATCTCTAACTGTTTCTGTTATAGTTTAGAACCTAGTCTACATCTTAGTCTATAAATACAGCACTTTATGTACAAGTTATTCATAATATTGAAATCACACTTTCAGAATCTCTTGCGCTCTCTCTCTTTCTCTTTGTTTTCGTGCCTTCACTCTCAAATCTCTCTGATTCTTCTCAGTGCACCATTTACATTTTCTACACAAAGCTAGCTCAAATAGCCAATATCAGATCAAATTGAATCTCATATCTTTAACTATTAGTGTACCATGCCCAGGTCTATTCATCTTCGTTGACAATAACTTTTACCATGAAAACTCCATTTTTTATGATGTTCATTTTCTAGTCAAATCATGCCCTTCAACTAGTAACTACGCTCTTCTGACTAATAAACAAGCTTAAAATCATCCAGTGACCTCTATTGTCTGTTGTTCAAATTTTCTTAAGAGTAAATACACAATTTGGTCATCGAGAGATATATCTTGTGTGCTTTTAGTCCTTGGAAATTTGACCAGTTATTGCTTCTAGCAAGTTTGACCAAACAAATTGTCATTGACCCCTAATTTTTATCTTGTTCCAATTTTCTTAAATACACAATACACAATTTGGTCACTAAGATATATGTTGCATACTTTTATTCCCTAGAAGTTTGCTTGTATATTGGCCTTGGAATTTTTATAAGTTCTAACAAGTTGGTCTTTCTTTAAGTTGGTCTTCAAAAACCCTAGAAGAGAAGTTGATTTGGCATGTTAAGTGCACGTGTCTCCCTCATAACTTCACATTTGTGTGCTTCCGTTAGGGTGTTTGAAGACCTATTGACGGAAAGACTAACTTGAAGTACTTGCATAAATTTGGAGACGATTTTGTATATAACAAACTTTGAGGGACTAAAAGCATATAAGCTATATCTTTCAGGGACTAAATTGTGTATTTACTGATTTTCTGAAGGACCAAAAGAAAGCAATATAATATTTCTCTTTACGCATCATAAATTTGTATGTGGAGTGCATTTTTGTAAAACATTTACAAGAATTGTTCTTAATAGCGCTTCAGACCGCAACCACATCATAATTTATTCATGTTTCTGTAACTTATTACTTTCTTATGTGCATGACAAGGTGCAACAGCGTGCCACACAAGATCAGATTGCTTATTTTGGACAAACACCATCCCAACTTCTGACGGTTCCTCACTTGAAGAAGATGCCGTTAGCAGAAGTTCTGCATTTACAGGTAACTATTGATTGTATTGGCTTGGTAGTGATACCCTGATTGATACAATTACAACTTTCTGAGCAATCATCTGCGCTTGCTTCAGTATGGCTTCCCTTGATTCTTATCCTTGTGTTTTATTTGGCTTCTGTAATATCTATTAGAGATAGTATAAACCATTAAAAAGCCTTTACTCACCAGCTTAAGCTTTTGAGTTGAATTGATTCTTTACATGGTATCAGAGCCTCGTATCCCGGGTTCGATCCTTACCGACCCATTTTCTCTCGTGGAATTTCTTAGCATAGGTAGGTTGGACCTGATGTATTATCCACCCTTCATGCCCAATGGACTCTCGTATGAGAGGACGTTTTAGAGAAAGTATAAACCATTAAAAAGCCCTCACCCACCAACTTAAGCTTTTGGGTTGAATTGGTTCTTTACAATATCTATAGATTTATATACAGAAATCATCAGCCTAAGTGGTAATTCATGATTAGCCATGCAATGGCTGATTTATTTAGTTTTGATTTATAATTGTCATCAACCAACTATCCTAAAAACTCAAGTTATTAGATGAAGATATATGACTAGTTTTATATTATAATTCTAAATCACCTCCTTAGTGCAATAGCCCTTTGGTTTTGAAGTTTGAATAATTCACAGACCTATCTACCTTGTTTGTAAAAGAATCGGGGCAACAAAGATTGAACTCGAGACTCGACAAGACCTTTTGGTCATAGAGGCTTTCATATTATTTTATAAATCAATTATCTCAAAAACTTATGTTGTTAGATAAAGATATATGAATGCTTTTATATTAATTTTCTAACAATAATGTTAGGAGCAAAATAAATTTCATTATGAGTAAATATTACTCTACTACCTTGAAGTTTGTCAATTTGATAGAAAACTCCAAACATGACCAAAACCTAAACCCCACTTCCTTTTTTTATCTTTGACTTACTATTTACTTAATACCATTATGTATTTTTGAAACAAAAGGTCACTCATTATTAATTGTTAAATGCTTCTATATATGTAATGATAAAAACTTTTTAAAGCTAAATAATCTTACACGAGTTTTTCTTTACAAAATTAAGGTAGCTTTTTAACATAAACTGAAAAAGATATAACGTGAAAAATATTATGAAGAACATATAATTAATATGCGTAATTATATATATATATATATATATATATATATATATATATATATATATATATAGAAAGTGGACTTCACGTATTATCATTATAAAGAACCAATTCAATCCAAAAGGTTAAGTTGTTGGATGAGGCTACATTAATAGTTTTAATATCTCTAACACGGCTCCTCATAATAGAGTCTATTGGGCTTGAAAGGTGGGTGATGCATCAGGCCCAAGCGAATAAATTCCACAAAGAAAATGGGGGGCGGCGATGATAGAACCTGAGACATCTAGGCTCTGATACCTTGTAAAGAACTAATTCAACCCAAAAGTTTAAATTATTATGTGAGAGCGTCTTTAGTGTTTTATATTATACTCTAGCACGCCCCCTCACAAGAAAGCCTATTGGGCTTGAAAGGTGGATGATGCTTCAGGCCTAGTTTACCTGTATTAATAAATTCCACAAAGAAAATGAGGAGTGGCGAGGATCGAACTCGAGACACCGAGGCTTTTTAATGATTTATACTATTCTCTAACATGCCCTCTCACACAAGAGTCCACTGGACTTGAAGAGTGGACAATAAACAGACCCACCTACCTGTGCGAAGAAAATTCAACAAGAGAAATTGGGGCGGTGAGGATCGAAATTAGGAATCTAAGCAATCTGTTATGGACCTGTGTGAAAGGCCCACGAAGTCGGCCCACTTCAACAACCCGATGTGAGGCCCAGGCAGTCAGGCCCATCATGTCAACCCGGCAGCGTTCGAACTCGACACGTTACTTTTGATAAATGCTTAACAGATCACAGTTAAGGAAGCATAACGTTCGGCACGTTACATCTGGTAACGGCCGACCAAGCTGTAATGGCCGCTGCGCCATTACAGCTCAGCTCCACGTTTCAAACCAGAAGCAACCCCTATAAAAGGAAGGGCTCGTCGATGGTAAAACACACATGATTGATTACTTTCATCATACTCACTACACTGACACTACAGTCATATTCTTTCTAGTTGGTGATCAAGCTAGGTTTAGGGATATCTTTACAGTAGATACTCCTAACCAAGGCTATACGATCCAAAGTGACAAGTCAGCCTGATAAGGGCTGAACATTCCTGTCCCCAGGACAGAACACAATCAAATACAAGATCCACCGTAGCCCTAATAACTATAATATTAACACCAAAATATAAAGCAAACATCCATATTTAGATCCATAAAGAGCTAAGAATATCTATCTATCTATCTATATCTATATATATATATGAGGTAGGGTCCTTTGACACCAGTGTCAAATTTGAAATTTGACACCTCATCTGAGATATATATATATATATATATAAAGAGTTGAAACCCTCTTGCAATTAGGCTAAACCCATTTAGAAATTTGAGTAAAATCTCTTTATTTCTCTTTATTAAGATTATATCCGATATTTATCTGAAATCTTCTAAAATATACTTAAAAACTCAAATCAAACATAAAAAGGATAGGGATTCAAAATTTAAATGAAATCAACTAAAATATATTACAATTATAATAAATACAACCCAAAGATTTGTAGAATTTTGCAGCACATTCTCCTATTCGTCTATGCATACTTATTCATATTAGCTTATAATTTTGATTAACTAAATTGTCCTTCATTAGCTTGCCTCTTTAAATAGTCAAACTTTTTTTACTACTTAAACTCACTTATTTACACATTTAAATTTTATAATTTAAATTATTTTAGCAATTAGATTTTTATTCAATATAAAATAAAAATGCAATTATGCAAGGGGTGAACCGGAGCAGTGGTAAAATTGTTTTTTAGTTACTGAAAGTGGGTTCGAATCCAGGAAACAACATCTTTGCAATTATGCAAGGATAAGGCTACGTACAAGGATTTCCTCCACCCCACACTCGGTAGTCGGATTTAACGGGGAGTGGTTTATAAAATAAAAATGCACTTATATTAGGGCCTGTTTGGTTTAAGAAGATATTTTTTTGTTTCCACTTTTTGTTTCACTTATAAAGATAAACATATCACCTTGTATTTTCCTTATTTTCACTTTACTTTTTGTTTTCAAAGATTTGCACAGAAAATGGTGAAAGCAATAAACTGAAACAACTGAAAAAAATATAACAATTCTGTAATTAATATGGGAACAACTTTTTTTTCTTGAACCAAACAATCCCTTATTTCCTTATTTCCTCTTTGCCTTATTTTTTGCTTATTACTTTTCGTTTCTAATTTATTAAAGAAAAAATGAGATATAATTCTAAGTTTTTCATGAATAATAGTCATCTAAATGATTATAGGCATTATGAAATTTAATTTGAACTAAAAGAAAGAAGCATTTTAATATGTTTCTGTTTGAATTTTTTTTTTTATTATCAAATTTACATTCGACACTAATATGCATGATTTTTTTCCCCTAATTTAGCTTTTGTAATGTATGAATAAAATCTAGAAACAAAAAACTCAATTTGGTTACAATTGGAAAGTCGTCATTTGTCAAAATAATTTTTTTAAAGTAAACTGGAATCTAAATGATTTCAAATGACTTTTATTCGTAATTTTTTTAATTTGTATTTTTTCTATTCAGTTACTTCAAAGATTTTTTCAGTAGTAGTTATTGGAATTTTCATATGTATGTTTGTTCTAATTAACAATAAAACATAAGATAATAATAAGGTGCCAGCTAGTTCAACTGGTATAGTCTTGTAATTATAAGTTTAAATCTGCAAGGTTTCGAAGGTCTGTTATCTCTAGGGGGGGAAAACACGGTTCACGAGATTTTAATTAAAGTGATTAACCTTTTGTCTCAATCAAATAAATCAAAAGTGTATATTAAATTTATCAAGTGTAAATATCAATTTAAAATGTAAAAAGAATATTAACTTAAAAACACTCTAAGTTTTACCTAAAAATAAAATTTATTAATATATTTAATGAAAATTGTAATTAATAAGAAAATATCCTCAATATATTTTTTTTTTAAATGCTTAACAGTGTGAAGTCTACAAGACTACATCTATTCAAAAACGAAACATGGGGTGGGGTGTAATTTATTGCCAAGTTTGGTGTTTATTGTTATTTTGACAAACCTTAAGGTAGTGAATTTAAGTTTACTCTTTCTTTTTATCAAAAAAATATTAGGAGTAAAAAGTGATAGTTATAGTAATAATCACACGGATAAAGTGCTTTAACACTTTTCAATTTAGGCTGAGTGTCAATCACACCCCTCGAACTAATAAAAGTGCTATTAAATTCCTATGCTATATAATTAGTAATAGTAGCAATTGCTTTAAAGTAAAAGTAGCTACTAGCAATCAGGTAGTATATCTAGAGCTGTCAAAATGAGCCGACCTGATTCATTTGATCCTAGCCCGTGTGGATTAGGGTCAAAAAGTCCGTAGGGCCAAATGAACCTCAATAATCAAGATCCGTAGGGTCAAAAACCCTATTGGTTAGGGCCAGCCCGCGGGCCATCTAAAATTATAATTTCATAATTTTTTTATCATATTTAATACATTAAAAAATATTTTAACAAATAAATTTTTAACACTTTCTTAGCATATTTTATACAAATTATAAATTTTTTATAATTTAATTTTTTAATAAAATAAGATTTGTACATAAATACACAAGTGAAAATGTAAACAAGATTTTAATATAAGTTAAGATTTAGTTATTACTTTTACTAAATTCATTATTAAATGATGTCATCAAATAAAGATTTTCTCACCAGGAGTAAATACAACAATTATAGTAGAAAACTAAAAGTAATGATGGAAAATTATCTTAATACCATTATTAAATAACTGCTTTTAGTATGTTATATATTTGAAAGTAAAATAATTGCTTTTCTTTAACTACTACCATTACAAAAAACTTTTTAGTTATTATTATCCACAAAATTACTACAAGTGCATTGTATACAATATGTTTCAATACAAATTTGGATGTATAACATGCTTAGATGTCAATAAAATTTTTATTTTTATTGATGTGCAGATGAAAATCTCCGTTAAAATATATCACTACTGAAAAATTAATTTTTGTTGTAGAATATTATGGATGAACTTCACATGGTTCATAACACGTGACTCTTTTGTTTTTCATGACATTTGATATATTTTATAATCATCACACTAATGGTGAGTTGAATTGTAGAATACATCCAAAGGGGTATTGTAAAATATTATGGATGACCTTTCACATGGATTATGCATGACCTTTCACATGGATTATGACTTCCATGTTTAAAAATGCATCTAAGATAGGTCCTTATACACACTCTTTGCTCATACTTCTTATTTTATTCTTTTTTTTATTTTTTTTCTACAATTCATCTTATTTTCTTTCATATTTCACTTTCTCTTATATTCTCCATCAAATTCATTACACTTTCTACTTATATTTATGAATATTTAAATTTATATAATTTTTAGTTTTTTAAATAATGAAAATTTTGATTAAAGAAAAAGTTTGGCCCACGGGTCAACCCTAACTCAGCCCGCTAAATTATAGGACTTTGAGGGTTAGGGCTAAAACCGGCCCTACCACAAAAAAAAGCCCGAATGGGTTAGGGCCAAATATAATGCTTTGCGGGCTGACCCACGAGCTTTAACCCATTTTGACACCTCTAACTATATGTGCCTGTTTCAATTCTCTTTATAAGTAGAAATTAAGTCAAACAAGTTTTGAAAAAAGCTTTTATAATAAAAAGCTCTTTTTTGTATAATGAAGAAAATGTTTTTTTTTAAGCTTTTATTGGCTTTTCTTGAATTGTGTGTTTTTTTAAATGAAGAGCCATGGAAATAGAGAGAGAAGGAGGGAGGGGGGCTTTCTTGAAATATGTATTTTTAAGCTAAAGAATTTATGTCATAACCAAATAGCTTTTAGCTTCTTCTTTTTTAAGTTTTTTTTTTTAAGCTTTAGCTTAAAAGTAACTTCTAGCTTAAAAGAGAGAGAATCCAAACAAGATCTATTATATCCTAAACTCAAGTTTTATTTAATAAATTTTAATAAGTGAGAAGGAAAGCCCTTCCCAACCCCCTCTAGCATTAAAAGGAGAGCAAAAAATATGAACCTGGATTAGACATCAAGCTAGAACGATTATCTCTTTTGATTAGTTCTGACTGTTATTATTCCCAATTGTGTTACGGTACTTATTGGTAGACTTATGTAAGTACAAGATGGTGTCACTTTAAGATCTGTCCAAAACCTTTGTGATGAAATGTTTTTTGAAATGCCCTTTTATTGCTTGATGTTTCCTCAACCATTGATAATGAGTGCATGTGATTATAGTGATGATGCATACATTTCTTTGCATGTCAGACAATATTCCGCAACCCAAAAGCAGTCAAACTATTTGCTGTTCCATCCCCTGAACACTGCAATCTACCTGCGGCTGCCATTCACGCATCTTCAGATGTCGTTGTGGTTGTTGATTGGAATGCACCAGCAGCTCATGTTGCACAACACAAGTGGCAACCCAATACACCAGATGGCAAAGGTACTCCATTCCTCTTTCAACATGGGAAAGCTACATCTGGCTCTGCTGGTGGGACACTTATGCGCATGCTCAAAGGGCCTGCTGGGACTGGTGAAGAGTGGCAATTTCCCCAAGCGTTGGCATTTCCTGTTTCTGGAATTAGAAGCCAAGCTATCGTTTCTATAACATGCGACAGAGAAATTATTACAGGTAAATCTAGACAAGCTAGGATTGTTCAGATATGCTGATTCTTTTGTGAAATGATCTCTGATATCAAGATAAATAGTTAACATATAATTTCTAATCATCAGAGTGGATTTATAAGTATGCCTAGCAACATAGGGAGTATTTTGGATAACACCATTTATCAATCTTTAGGAATATTTCTCTAGGGGATGAACATGTGGGCTTTTCTAGATGTTTAAATTACTTCATGAACCAACTCTCCCAAAAACTTAAGTTATTAGGTGAAGACACATGATTGGTTTTATATTAATCTTTAATACATCTCCTCTTGCAAAAAACTTTTGGGCATGGGCCTGAACAATGCACAAAACCACCAATGTTTTGTTTAAATTCAAATTCTTATTAAAATAATGGAAAGTCATAGAGACTCTGATATCATGTCATAAACCAACTATCCAAGAAGGTTAAGTTGTTAGATAAAAAGACATAAATATTTTTATATTACATCTCTAACAGAGCACTTGGTATTTCCTTTGTTTGTTCTAGTAGCTTTTAGAAACGACATAAAGTTCTACGCAGCATTGCAGGTATGCACTAGCACCTGTTTTGTTCAATAAAATAGGAATACTTGTTAAAAGATTTAGGTACAAGAATGCGGAGAAAAAAATTATTCAGATGTTAAAAATTAAATTAAACTAGTTCCAAACTCTTCAAGTATTTGCAAATACCCATTAATTGAAGCAGCAGAAAACAAAATAGACCAATACTTGAAAGGAAAAAAAACTAAAAAATATTATTGATTCTCAAGAGACATGTACAAAGGAGAATGATATATATAGAGAAACTAACGGGCCTAAAGCCAAATCCTAAAAATAAAGAAACCCTAATCTAACTAATAAAGAAAACAAATATTATAAATATTTTTCATATGTACAACACTCATCGTCAAGCTGAGGAATAGATAATTATCATTCCCAGCTTGCTAGTAAGTTCTTGAAATTTGTCAAGGAAGTCCCTTGGTCAAGACATAAGCTAGTTGACTACCAAAAGGAATATATGAAGTAGTTATAAGTCCGCTATCTAGTTTCTCTTTGATGAAGTAATGGTCGATCTCAATATGTTTTGTTCGGTCGTGTTGGACTGAGTTGTAAGCTATACAGATAACTGACTTCTTATCACAGAATAACTTCATAGATCTTTCACATCTCACCATGAGATCATCTGGAATAACTTTTAGCCATAACAATTCACAAATACCTTGGACTATGGGTCGAAATTTTGCCTTTGCACTCGACCGAACACATTTTGCTTTTTACTCTTTCATATTACTCGATTTCCACAAACAAAAATAAAATAGCGAAAGTAGATCGTCGATCAGTTACAGGCCCAGCATAATAAATTTCTAGGGATAGGTTTCCCCTTTTCTGGAAAAACAATCCTATGCCTGGAGTGGACATAAGGAATTGGAGAATCTTACCTACTGCGTGCCTATGTTTTTCCCTTGGGTCATGCATGAACTGACTAACAATGTTAACTGCAAAAGCTAGATTAGGTCTAGTATGATCTAGATATATCAATCTTCCTATCAGTCATTGGTATTGTCCATGACATTACTCTCAACATGCATTGCTATTGCTCAATTCTTATCTTTTAATGTTTTATGAACTGATGTTCGGATTGAAATGGATTGAGTGCTGAAATAAAATTTTTATGCTGCATAGAAAGTTTTTTAGAAGAGACAAAATGAGAGATAGGGTGTTGGGTACAAGATCTTTTCTCTTCCCGTAAGGCAATGAGTAAGTAAGTCATCTGAATTTATACTATTAGGCTTAGGAATAGAAATAGTAATGCACCTATCAATCGTTCAGGCGATTGTAGTTTCTGGTGGGATAGAATGGGTTGTTTCTTCCTCTTATATAATAATTTGGGTGTCTCATCCTTCTGTACATTGTTAAGAGGAGACATGTAATACCAGACTCATCAACTAAGCTTTCCTACTCATTATCAGCCTCGTCAACTAAGTCTTCTTGCTAATTATCATGTAGTGTAGTAATTGGGACAGATTCAATCGAGTTTGCTTCAAGAAGTTTGGGCAAAGGCAAGTGGGAATCAGACTTGAAGAAAATGGACAAAGCTTTTAAACTTGTCTCCTCTGAAGTTAAGGACGAGTGAAAAATGTCTTAGATTAAACTATGGAGAAAAAAAAACTTATGCCTCGAATGATGATAGCATTTGTACCTGTAAAGATCTAATTCAACCCTAAAGGTTAAGCTATTAGGTTAGGCTACATTAATGGTTTTTTATGTTATATTTCTCTAACACGTCCCCTCATATAAGAGCCTATTAGGCTTGAAAGGTGGACAATGCATAGGCCCCTCTTACCTATGCTAAGAAACTCCATAATATTTAATTATTTATTAATAGACAAGGGACGGTGAGGATTGAACTTGTGACCATTTAGTCACGGAGGTTCTAATACCATGTAAAGAACCATTTCATCTCAAAAGGTCAAGCTGTTAAGAAAAGGCCCATCAATGGTTTATATTATATCTATCTACGCCCCCTCACACAAGAGATTATTGAGCTTGAAAAGTGAATAATGCATAGAGTCCTCTTTCCTAGCTATGCTAAGAAACTTCACAATATTTAATTATTTATTAATAGACAGAGCATAATTATTTGTTTCCTTTAGTAGCCAGATTATTTTTCCTTATTTCTTAGGATTTGTTTTTATTCCTTTAGGTTTAGGCCTATTAGTTTCCCTATAGATATTGCAATTCTTTGTACCTATCTTTACACAATAGCAACAATATTTCAAATTTTTTTTTCAAATTGGCATCAAAGCTCTCGATCTAGGAGCGTGGGTCCGTCCGTCTCTAACCACCTCTTTCTTGGATCTCCTCATTCTTCTCATTCCATATGTGTACTTATCTTGTTGATTAGAGATTATTTGGATCGTGGGTTTGTGACCTCAAGCATAAAGATTCAATTTTTTGGCCAAGATCCATCCTTTTTTGTCCAGATTCAAGTTTGTTCGCTCTTGCTCTTTGGGTTTTATGAAGACTGCGTTAGTAGTTACCCACTCTCTTTCTTGTGCTGCCTTCTTTTTTTGTCCATGGGACATTGATGCACCCACTATAAAGGGTTTGGACACACAAAAGACGTGTTTTCGCCTTCATGGGAAGCAACAAATTTCAGAGAATCTTGGTAAAGCATCCCAATATGTGACTATTCAACGAGAAGAGTTGGATCAACTTAAGGCACTCATTGATACTTTTAGTAAGCTTCCAGACACTTGTTCTTTGGCTATGTCTAGTAAAATCACACACCCTACATTTCTTCTTGCTTCTTGCACTGATTTCAAAGTTTTATAGATTATGAATTCTAGTACAACTGATCATATGACTTGTCTAGCTGAGCCTTTTCTTCATATCACCCTACTAGTGGTATCCATACTATAGCCATAGCTGATGGATCCCACAAATCAGTTTTGTATTTTGGTAACATTCAAATTCAACCCTCCTTGATTCTAAAAAATGATTTTCATGTTCCTTGGCTCTCCACTAATCCGATCTCCACTTATAAGCTTACAACTGACCTAAATTATGTTGTCACATTTTTCCTACTCATTGGTTTATCTAGGATCTCACCATGGGGAGGACGGTTGGAGTTGCTAATGTTAGGAATGGAATAGGGGAGCCAAAAACCTTTTGCAAGGCATTCTTTCATGAATGGGGCAAATAACAAACCACAATAAGTGGACTGACATCATATCTCAACTCAAAACCTTAAGGCTGTTGGTCTATGGGTCTTTCGTACTTATATGGTCCTTACTTGGTTTATTTCTAACCAATGTGAGACTTCATCACCATTCACATTTGAATATTTTCAACATCCTCCCCTCAAGTGTGAGGCCCAACATCATACCCCCCCTAAGGGCAACTTTTGCGGAAGTTTTTTCTCTTTAAGTATTGGAGTGACACTAGCCTTCTATGAAGGCCTTGGAACTTCACCATCTCCAAATACTTTGCTCAGCTAAACCATTGGTTCTGATACCACTGTTGAGAATGATATAGGGGAGCCCAAAACCTTTTGCAAGAGATTCTTTCACGAATAGGTCAAATAACAAACCACAATAAGTGAGCCAACACCACATCTTAACCCAAAACCTTAATGCTCAAGTTGTGTGGGTTAAACATGAACCACTGAGGAGCAGGTGGGTGTTATTATCTCATTTCAGAGCATGCTACAAGAGATTCTTTCACGAATAGGTCAAATAACAAACCACAATAAGTGAGCCAACACCACATCTTAACCCAAAACCTTAATGCTCAAGTTGTGTGGGTTAAACATGAACCACTGAGGAGCAGGTGGGTGTTATTATCTCATTTCAGAGCATGCTACAAGTGATACCAAGAATCAATCACCCTTTTTTTGTTGGGGGCATATATCCTAGGAAGATAGAGCTTGGGGATCCAATTTAACGCAGTGTTGTTTATGAATATGGACGAATGCAACACACCCAAAGACATGAGATTGAAGGATTTGCATAATAGGGACAGATGGAAAGAGAGAGGCCATGGTTAGGCACATTTTATAGAGCGAGAAGGAAAAGATGTACGAAAGTGTTTTGCAAACTCACAAACATCACAATGAAGTAATTCAACAGACACTTGATTGAATCGGGTCGAAAACAAAGTTTTGAGAAGGCTAAAAGGTGGATGCCCCAAACGCTTGTGATGAAGCCAAATCATAGACTCTGAAGTGGACTAGGTATGAGCCACCGACAACTGTTCCTGAGTACTACTTGCAATATGTTCTTGAAGGAGATAGTACAACCCACCATGTTCCTTAGCAACTCCAATTGTCTTTTTTAAAGTGAGATCCTGAAAGACACAATTAGTACGAATTAATGTTACGGTATAATTCAAATCAATTGTAAGTTTGTGAAATGGAAAGAGAAGATTATAAGAGAGTTCAGTAACATGAAGAATATTTTTTAGATATAAGGAAGATTGAAGTGGAATGATACCAGAATCCACTGATACATGGGATCTATCAACAACAATTATAATATGAATATAAATGATGGGTTGATAAAGAAAAAGGTATCAGCCTCACAAGTCATATAATTAGTTGTACCAAGTCAACAATCCATAACCATTCAAAATCAATGCTAGAAGCTAGAAAAGATTGAGTATATGTGTCATTTCCAGGTATAGCACGAGAGCAAGAGTAAGAGGTCTTAGAGCAAGAGTAAGAGGTCTTACTAAAAGTATCCATAAGGATCCACAAATTAGCATGCGGACTTGCTTGAGTTACCGGAGGTCCCTAAATAGTGATAAAATAGTTAGATTACCGAAAAAGATTTGATTTTTATGATGAGATCAAGGACTTATGACCCAAACAGTGTCTGATCAAGGAGTTGAGGGCAGATCTGAACTCTGGACTACCACAACCACAGTGGTCTGAAGCCAAACTGAGGCGCCAATAGCCGTCATGCACCTATGACAGGGCAGTGCGTGGGTTTCACACATAGAGAGGCAAGCCGCGCGTATGGGCTCTGTTATGGCTGGTAGCCTGGGCTTCCGGTGAGTGGCCGCTGTAATATCCCAGAAAAAAATAATAGTAATTTATAATACAATAAATTAATAATAGTAATAAATTATAAATTAGTAATAATAATAATGGGTGATAAATTGTGATTATTTGATTGGTAATGTTTGATTGGGTTAGGATGAGTCAACAAACATAAATTGTTTAGATATGATGAGTCAACAAACATAAACTGTTTAGATATGATGAGTCAACAAACATAAATTGTTTAGATATGATGAGTCAGCATGGAGTCAGTAATGTATAAGCCCAACACTTCAACTATAAATAGAGGCCTAGCCTAACCAAACCAATTAACTCTTCAACATTTCTCCTCTACTACTCCCAAAGTGATGAACACAACTTTTGGGCTTTATGACTCCGATGTGAAACTGATGTGAAATGGGCTCTGTTATGGCTGGTAGCCTGGGCTTCCGGTGAGTGGCCGCTCTGGAAGGTGAGTCACTGTTTGTGGGTGACCGGAGATGGAAATCCACCGAAAATGTAGCCAGACGGAGTTTGGAAACACGACTGAAGCTTGAACGCATGATTGGAAGTGCGTGGGTCTTCTTTCGGTCTTGAAATTGCCGTAGATCAGTAGATTGGGACATTCTGAGATGAAAGGTGGTCTTCTTGGTCCAAAAAGTCCTTGAAATTTTTTTTGGTAGCAGCTTAGGGCGGCGAGGTGATCGGAAATCATCCAAAAAAAGTATCTGCATTTAAGGCGGTGGTTGTGGAAGCAAGAGGGACGCTCAAGTCGAGTTCTGATGCCAACTTAAAAGGAGAAAAACTGAAAAATATTATTAATTCTCAAAAGAATATATACACAGGAGAACAATATATATATATAAAGAAATTAATGGGCCTAAAACCAAATCCTAAAAGTAATGAAACATTAATTTGACTAATAAAAGAAGGGTAATCAGTTGGTTATGTTACATGAAAAAATTTAAATTTCCTACTGATACATGAATTGGTGGATTCCACCAATATAAAAAATCAAAAAATAAAATAAAGTAAAGCACACTTCCATGTATCAGCTAGAGGAATGTGTTTGTTTGCGGTATCAGGAGGGAAACATCTCCCATAAAAGAAACAAATATTACATTTATTTTTCATATTTACAACACCAATCATTGCAGCAATCTATATATTAAATTTAGCCAGGTCTTTAGATAGATTCTTAAACTTTGCTGGCGTTTTGGCTAGTTTATTGATCGGTTGTAAATGGAACTTGCCTTCAAGAACAAAATCATAGACATAATGGTTATAGAAGCCAAAAACATTATAAACTCTTAAGTAATGATGAAACCATTTACTGTAACCTATAAAGCATGATAGATGGGTATGAGAAAACCTTTTTCTAGGAAATATTCCTTTTTTTTTGTTTTGGATTATGTTTTCTTCCTCCTTTCAGCTCCTACACAGAATTTTAGCAACTTGCACTGCATTGGTTGTAGGTGCTATTTTATACTGGCTGGGTATTTTGCATCTAATTTGAAAGTTTTACTTTTGATTAGGTGGGCATGCCGATAATAGCATTCGGGTAATATCCTCAGATGGAGCTAAAACCTTGGAAACAGCCAATGCGCACTGTGCTCCTGTAACTTGCGTTGGTCTTTCAGCTGATAGTAACTTCCTGGTGACAGGATCCCGAGATACAACTGTATTACTCTGGAGAATACATAGGGTACTTACTTCTCGCTCAAGTGTCATATCAGAATCTTCCACTGGGACTGGCACAATGCCTTCTACCAGCACTAGTTCTTCATCACACTTATGGACAGAAAAGAATCATAAACGTCGTATTGAGGGTCCTATACAGATACTTCGGGGGCACCGCAGTGAAATACTCAGTTGTTGTGTCAGCTCAGATCTTGGAATAGTTGTTTCATGCTCCCACTCATCCGATGTGCTCTTGCACTCTATAAGAAGGGGACATTTAGTCAGAAGGCTGGATGGTGTGGTGGCCCATACTGTCTGCCTTTCCTCTGAAGGGGTTGTCATGACTTGGAATGAATTGCAGCATACTCTCAGTACCTTTACTCTTAATGGTGTTCTGATTGCTAAAACAGAAATATCTTTCTCTAGCAGCATTAGGTGCATGGAAATTTCTGTTGATGGGAGGAGTGCTTTAATTGGGGTTAATTCTCTAGAAAATGGTAGAGCCTATAATAACAGTTTGAATTTGCAGTCAAGTAAGTCAGGTATTGTTGATTTCAATTCAGAATCAGAAGAAACTCACGAGAGCAACAGAATAAATGCTCCATCTCCCTCAATATGCTTCCTGGATTTGCACACGCTGGAGGTACAGTGTTAAGATGTTTAAATTGAGATGTCAAAAATAAGTCAAACCTTTTACCTCACATCACTCTTCCATTGTCTCCTCTAGATGCAAACTTCCTTTACTTTAGATTTTTTTTGCGTATTCCTCACTTCACCACCATAAGAAAACATTCTTTCTGTAAGAACCAAGGATCAAATTATGATTCTTGCTGTTCCTTCCTTCCTTGTATGTGTAGTGTCTAATTTATTTCCTTTCTTTATTTTTTGTTTTTTGGTTGAATTATCACAGAAGACACCTAAAGATTTGAGTTTTTAAATGAACTAACTAACTTCTAACGAAGCAATGCAAATGTTCTTCGTGGTCAAGTTTTTTTTTTTTTATTTGGGTGTGGGGGAGGGGTTTGCTGGGCGGTGTTCTGCTTTCTGATTCTCTCAAACCTCATATGAGTCACTATTCTGCATTAGCTGTTGCCATCCTACTATGCATCTGCAGACTGTTCTTCAATGCTAACCACTCTACTATACCATTTTCTTTAGGTATTTCATGTATTACAGCTGGGAGAAGGACAGGATATCACAGCTCTTGCTCTAAATAAGGATAACACAAATCTTTTGGTTTCAACTTTGGATAAACAATTAATTATCTTCACTGATCCAGCTGTAAGTTAAATCATTCTTGATAAGGATCCTTGTCAAATATCAATCATTGCTTACGAGTGAATTACTGTTTTTAAATATTCGCAGTGTCCTTGGAGTGATTCGTGAATGCTTTTTTTTTTTTTTTTTTTTTCTGATTCTTGTAAATTGGCTTAAGGGATAAACTTATGTATTTTACTTGCAATCTAGTTTCTTAAAAGAGTAATCAACTTCGCGTTAATTTGGAGTCCCACAATTTACACCTGTGCAATATGTTAGATTTAGATATTTCTGTCTGCCTGTTGACCAAATATGCTCACAAATCAAATTCTGCTACATTGCACTTGCGAGTGTGGTGCGACTTTGACTGGTGTATATTAAATTTCATTCCTTAACAAAAGGTTACAGCTGTCAATTTTTGTCATGCACGATATGCGTTATCCAAAATATTATTACCATGATAATGATAATATATATATATGGGGTTTGATTTTCTGGATTGGCTCAAGTGGTAAGGAGGTACTTGGGTTCGCTTAAGTAAGGACTCGAGTTTGAGACCTTGTGTATGCAGAAAATCCTCATTGGGAGACTCACTTACCAATACTAGGTAACCGACGCGGGTCGGACCCGACATAGTCGGGGCGAAGCCCCGGAAACCAGTGGAGCAATCCAAAAAAAAAAAAAAGAATTGAATTCTTATATCGTGAATCAAGTAGTGGTAGGCCCCACATTTATTAGAAAAAGAAAAGAAAAATTTTGCACACAAATCGAAGGGTCACAACATGATAATTGAATTATGATGCAATATGAGAAAATGTTTTTCATATATATATATATATACCTCTTAAAGCGTACTCTATATACCATGTCTGGTAACTCTTCTGCTTACTGCTTGCAGTTAAGCTTGAAAGTGGTCGATCAAATGCTAAAGCTTGGTTGGGAAGGTGATGGGCTTAGGCACCTCATAAAATAATAGCTTTTAGGGCATACATGGTAGAATACAGAATCTTTTTATACATAATAACAACTAGGAAAATTAGGATGGGTTCAGAGCACTCCTGTTTGTAAGCATTTTGGTTGCATCCCTATGGTTCAGAGACGTCTTGTAACACATGTAACAACCAACTCTTACCATCAGTGTTAAATTCTTAGATTTAACGCAGGGTTCTTTTGCTCTCTCAGTTGTACTGAAGTATTAAAATCTGACAAGCTTCGGACTGAGGTTTGAGCCATTAAATTTTTGTTCTCAAATTTTGTTTATTTCAGTGAATGAAAATATAAGTTCAGTGAATGAAAATATAAGTTGTTCTTTCTTGTAATGCTTTTCAGACATTGACATTCAATATATTTGGGCTGAGCCATCTTTTCTTCAATATTTTGTTGTTATTAATAAAATATATCAAGGGTTATTCTTGCTTTTTTATTTCTCTGTTTCTTTTTCTAATTATTATAAAGTCGGTACATCAAAGTTTAGAGATGCGTCTCAATTATTTCCATAACATCCAAATAATTTTGTAATTATAATTAAATTATAATTATTATTAGGGATAGTTATTCTATTTACTTTTTTTTTTCTTACATTTGTCTACCACCCTAAAACATCATTAGATCAGAATCTCAACTATCATTTATCTTTTTTTTTTCTCTTTTTGAAATTCTGATGTAATGGTGTTTTAGAGTGATAGATAAAGATAGACAAAAAAAAAATAGGTAGAATAACTTATCCCTTATTATTATTATTATTATTATTATTATTATTATTATTAAACATGAGATTCTTTTATGAAACCGTGATTTAAAGATTTTGTCTGTGCTTTGTTAGTACTGGTGCTTCAAGCAGTGGGTGTCAATTTACTCAATTCTGAAACTATTTATTTATTATGATTTTGACAATTTATTGAACTCGTTTATTAAGCATGTTGAATAAAAATACTTGACATTACTTATTTATTAGAGTCTTCTTTAACTCTTTGAAATAGTATTCTGTTACTTCGTATATTACTAAACAATAATTCATTCGATTATTTCTACTTGTAGTCCGATTAGTTTCTTACAAGTTTTAATAAAATTGAACAGCAACAAATTTGGAAAAAAAAAATGGAAAAAAAAAATGTTTATTCTTTTAAATGACACAATTTATATCATTTCACCATCTCCCAATATATTATAAAAATGAAGAAAAAAAAATGTTTACTTTTTAAATGACATAACATATCCTTTATTTTTTTTTTTTTTTGTCAACTCTCTCCTTCTCCTTTTCTCTCTCTCTTTCTTTCTTTTAAAATGACACAATTTTATATCCTTTAAAATAATATATGTGCTCACACTTTATCCTATAAAAATAAAATAAAAAAGAATCACTTTGTGTTAGTGTTCTACATCATTTCAGTATATAATTAGTTATGTTACTTCTTAAACTGAAATGTCACATACTGTTATTTCATTCAATTTATTTTTTTTTTTTTCTTTTTCTATTTTTATTTACCCTTTTCTCTGAACCATCCATAGTTCAGCATGATATTTTATGCTTTATCTAAAACACAAGATCCTTCTATTATTTTATTAATTATTTTTTGTTAGCTTAGGTTTTTTTTAATGAAATGAATATACATAACATAATAATTAAATTTACTTTGTTATATTTACTTATTTATTCTGCTTTAATGATTAATTATTTTATATAATTTAGTTTAAAATAAATAAAATAAGCAAATGAAATTTGTATTTTTTCTTGTTTTGATTTCTTGAACATTTCTACTCAAGCATTTATATATTATGCTCCTAAAGAGACACCCCAATTATTTAACATTTGATACTTTCTTGCAGAAGTTCAAAATGTAAATTCTATTAAGTGAATGCGCAATATTCAAATTCTGTCAGCATTAGTGTATCACAATCTAAGAAGGGAATATTATAAGGTATGCTACTTTTTGGTCTCACTCTCACATGAGGTGTTCTAGGAACAAATTTTCTGTGCAGCGGATGTGTGCATCTGTTGTGCCTAAGAAATTTGTGTCCTAAGAAAATTGTGTCCTAACTACAAATCATTGCTCAAACAATTGATGATGTGAAATTGGCCACAATATGTGAAATTATAACTTGCAGTAAAGATTGTTTACTGTGTAGGAAATTTTTTGTGATCATATTAAATGATAGATTATAAACCTTTTTTTATGTTGTAGTTGCTTTACACTATAATATAATTCCTATATTAAATAATTTAAAATTCACTACTAAGCATGTAAATCAACTTGTAAAGATTGTTTCAATTTAACTAAGGGATTTATTATTCTTATGTTGCATAAGAAAAAATTTATCATTTACACACACAAATTCAAAATGGGTCCCACTTTACTTTTTCTCTCTCTTCCCTTGAAAGTGAACCCCACTTGTACAAATGAGTCAGTAGGAGATAATTATTATCTCCTACTACATAAAAAAGTATTATTCTTTAACTAATAGTCTACAGTTGAGTCTCGACATAAAAAGGAGAACTTTATTTTCGCTCTTGTCCTTGATGGCTCAAATATGAATTAGTCAATACTAATTTGAAAACGGAGACCAAATAATTTATATAAAAATTATGGATAAAATATTTATTTCTCATCTAGTCATTTGTCATTTCAATACTTTTTATTTATAGTAACTAAAAATCCTTGAAATATTTAAGGATTGGACATTTTCTTGTAAGACCAAAAGGGTGGTTTTTTTATCATTGTACCCCTCATTAATTAAAAAATAATCAATTTATCCCTCACCCGAAATATTTCATCAGTTTATCCATATTTAATGTTGGTTGAAGGTTTAATCAATTACATCACGGATGTAATCGATTAAACATTAAAAAAAAAAAAAAATTGGACTTTGACCCACAAATTAATTCATTACACTACCGTAGTTTAAGATGGCTCGAATTTACGATTTTAAGTTTACTTATAGGATAAAAAGTTGATGGCGAAATGTTAGAATACGAAGAATAATTACTCAAAATGACGTTTGCAAATTAGTTTCATTTTACTTTTTTTCTAAACCTTCTTTATTCTATAGTTCCTTTAGTCAACTTTAGATATTGCTCTAACTGGAATATCATTCAACTGCAACCAAATATTTTAATGCCACATTTTTCTAACAATGAGAACCCTACCATAGTGTTAATAGTTCACAAGCCATTCTGTGTTGGTTAGACTTAGAGGTTTCGGTAGGAGAAATGAGGCAAAAAGTGGTCTGGCAACTGGCAAGGTGCAAATGTGCAATGCATATATTTCGTTCTTTTCTTTTCTTTTTTTTATCTAGGTAAGTGAAAGTTCAGGGGAAAAAGATGTTGCCCTATTTCAACGTGCCAAAGAAGGACAATGAAAAGCAATCAAACAAACCCATACTAGTTGGGCTAACTCTTATTTTGCTCTTCATTGTTTTTGTGGGTTTTCATTTCCTCTTTTAACATAACATAACAAACTTTCCTACACATACAATATTTTGTGGGATCCACACAATTTAAAAAAAAAAAAAAATATGGCACGCAAAACGAATCTCTGTAACATTACACAATCATTTTTCCTACAACATAATAAACATAAAATCCTTGTTTTTGGGTATAGCAAAATGGCCAAATTTCATGACCTTGCTACACATTCACATAAGATGGGACAATTTTCATGCCTTGTTTTCGGGTTCCGCAAATATTTGGCCTTGTTTGAATATTGTTTTTAAATTTAATTTTTTATTTTCAGAACAAAAAAATCCGTTTGATAAAATTTGTTTTGTAAAAAAAATTTAAAATTTAAAAATTATAATTTTTTTTCTTTTAAAATCAAATTTAGAGAATATGTCTGAATTATTTTTGCTTTGTATTTTGACTTTTAACTTTCAAAACAAAAAAATACAAAAAATACTTGTTTTCATAACTATTCTACAAAGCAATTTAAAAAAAAAAAAAAGATTACCAAAAAAAACAATTAAAAAAAAAAAAAACCAAAACACAATCAAATACTCCCTCTATTTTTATTTTTCTTAGGGCTTTCCCTTTAGTATAAATGCTAAAAGTTGGAGAGTTGTCGTTTATGTATGTTTGCTATCAGTTTTTTATAAGGAGACTTTCTTATCCACTTTATACTATGCACTTATTTACTTCTAATCATTTCTTTTAAAATACATAATAAAGTACTTTATTAACTTGGTTGAAAACAAAAAGCTGTCACCAACCCATATCTTTGAATACATATTCATTCTTTATTATTGGATTACTTTGAGCTTCTATATATGTAGAGTTTGGATTGTTCTAAAAATCATTTTCTATTCCCAGTGCCTGTGGAAGGCTTTGACTTCAAGACCTCCATCAATATGAAGATTTAACATC
Source organism: Gastrolobium villosum (assembly GCA_032173675.1). Classification (NCBI taxonomy): domain Eukaryota; kingdom Viridiplantae; phylum Streptophyta; class Magnoliopsida; order Fabales; family Fabaceae; genus Gastrolobium; species Gastrolobium villosum. Next base: position 128,837 of record JAVKPL010001964.1, on the reverse strand, counting down.
GTCTTGTAAGTGACATTTTTGTTCTCATCATTCAATTTGAAGCGGAAACAGCCCAACAAAACTGCTGAGAATATCTTCATCTGTCTATAAGCAAACTCCTTTCCTAGACAAATCCTAGGACCTGCCTGCAGATTGATGAAAATTCATTTGAGATTTCTGTTCAAAAAAATATTAAATGCTTATATTTTTTTTATTCTTAATTCCTTAACATACGACTTTTTGAGTCACACGTTAACAAAATCTTAATAATAAACAAAAATGTCAAATGTTGTAAGCAAAACTGTACTAACCTGAAAAGCTGTAAACTTGAAAGGGCTCTCAGGCTGAAATATACCATTATGATCAAGCCATCTTTCTGGTCTAAATTCCTCTGCATCATCACCCCATATAAATTTCATCCGACCCATTGCATAAGGTTGGTAGGATACCATGTCTCCTTTATTTACACTATATCCATCTGGTAATGTATCATCAGAAAAACAAATCTTTGCATCCTGTGTCAAACAAATCTTAAGACTTAATTAGAATCTTATTTATCTTCAAGCATGTCAAATGTACTACAATCATTAACAGAAACATTGAATCCAATGACATATTTTGTTCTCCAGAAGAAAGTTCCTTCATTTTTATTTTTACTTTTTTGGGGAGGTTTGCCTTTGTCATGTATATATTATGATGTTAGTTACAGTGATAATAATTGAAACTTGGGAATTTAGAAAACAGATACGTTCATCAATACTCTTAGCAAAAGTAATTCAGGGAACAATTATGCAAATATCTAATGAGAGCATTAGTTTAGGGAGAATGAGAAGAGCGAATATTAACAACTTCATCTTGCATAATAAATCAAGTTTAAAACATCTAGTTATGTCACCTTTAGAGGTGTTTTCATTCTGACCATTTATGCAAGCTTAGTCTAAAGATTTGTTCCTCCTACATTCAGTGATGATGAGATCAACTTCAAAATTAGCCTTACCACTGGAACTGCAGGATAAAGTCTGAGAGTTTCAGTAATTGCTGCATGGAGATAATTCATCTTTTCAAGAGCTTCGTCCGTTACACTTGACACAAACTCAGCATAGGTATTAATTGTTGTAGTGTTTGTTGCTTCTTTCACTTCTTCTGCAGCTTTTTCTTGTACTGCAGGATACTTACATAGCATGTACATGAACCAAGCAAGTGTGGCAGCAGTTGTGTCTTTTCCAGCAATTACAAAGTTTAGAACTATATCTCTTAAGTATTTTGAATCATATCCCTTCACTTGCAGAAATCTTGAGAGAATATCTTCTCGGTTGCTCTACATAGTCCATGCAAAGTGAAAAATACATTAATATATAATATATATAATCACAAACACAACTTGTATGCAGTAGACTTACAGCAGAATCATTCTTTGAAGTCTGCATTTGCTGAATTCTATTGTTGATTAGCCTATGGACAAATTCATTTAAAATTTGTGTATTCTTTCTTAATGTGGCCTCTGTTCCAATATTCAGAAATTTCTTTATCTTCCAGAACACATCAACATAACGAAAAAGGGATAGTGCACTTGAAGTATCAAAAGAATAGGCAAAGTTCTTCCCTTCCTCATTTGATCCACACATGGTGTCAAGTTCAGCTCCAAATGCAACTTGGAAAATTGAATCCAGAGTTGACTTCATTAAAAGGTCCTATATAAATAATTGGAGCAAGTTATCATGCTAACCAAGGAGATGAAAGAAGACAATATTATAGTATCTTTTAGAAAATATAGTTACCCACTTGGATTTCCAGTGTATTATTAGAAGTTGCAGCTTCAGACACTATGTTTGCAAGTTTTGCTGCATTCTTTCTGAATACTAAAGTGCTGAAATTCCTTAACATCTTGGTGGAGAATTCATGACTGGATATCTTCCTTTGTTCACGCCATTTCTCACCATCAACTGCGAAAATCCCATCACCTAGTAAATCCTTCAAATTGTTGTAGTTGTACAACCCCTGCACAAAAGTTTCAAGGAATGAAATTGAAGTCATTAGGCCAAATTTCATTCTTTTAAGAATCAAACAGACCCCTTTATGCTAAGGTAATTAATCAAAATAGTTCCATCACATAATACCATCTATGCACCTATTAACATTTTGTACCCTTGCCAGCCTGCTTTATATTACTATTTCCAGAAATCTCTAAGCTCTTTTTTAGTACTCTCCACAAGTTAATATACCGAAAATAAACCTAATGTGACAACCATAGCATAGAAAGGATCCAATGTACCTAAAAAAGGAAGGGGGAATCAAGTTACCATGTCCAGATTATGAAGTGGGGAAATTTCAATCTGAAATACATCATTGTTAAGTAATCTCACAAATTAAGAGGCTGGCGAGAGGCTCAAAACCGCCATCTCTGAGTACCCTTCAGAACCATTAATTCCAAGGTTTTCACAACATGAAGACAGTGTTCACTTTTATTTTTGCTCCTATTAAACGTGCTATAAATCTATTTGAGCCAGGATATAACTACTGTAATGATTCTGAAAAAGTATGCACAAGCAGAAGCATGTAGTGCGGTATAGATATGTTTCACTACATATGATTTTTCACAAAGTTCGTGAATTGGTCTTCCAATCTAATTATTATTTCAAATGCATTACTTTTCGAAAAGAATTTAGAGTGAAAAACTTAAAATTAACAACTATTTAATAATATCTCGAAATGTATAACCTGCTAGCAAGTTCAATTTGTTCTTTTCATAAATCATACTCATACAAGATCCATTTCTATCATAACACCTATTTAGTAATAGTAGATCCATTTCTATCACTTTGCAAATCAGAACAATCCTTCAATGATTCTATTTGGCTGCTCAGTTTTTTCATATATGCATCAGGAAAATCGCAGTCCTCTGCATAATAAATTTAACAACTTAGGGATACCCTAGAAGCTCTTCAAATACTTGAATCCAATCGATCCACTATACATTTAACGACACCTCACCACTTTCACATAAACTAGTCAACAAATAAATCAAACCCATAAAACTTTTTCATCCATAGCATTAGAAATATCTATCTATATAATTATCTATTCATTCACCCCCAAAAGTGAAAGTCAACTTGAACAGCTAGGAATACATGCAGCAATTAATAAAGTATCTATCTACCTTTCCATAATTCTCAAAATTGGTTTTGAGTATATACTCAACATTAATTGGTTCTGCTGTATAAATCTCATTTCTGAAAGGGTTGAGCAATCTGTATGTCTTGTACTTTCCTGCAAGGTCAGTCATATAATGGTGCAGCCTGTTGAAATTCAGCATTTGATTAAATATGGTACCAGCAACAGGATGGTACTTCTTTCTGTGGCTTTTGTTCAATGTTCTGAACAGAAATTGAACCATCAAAAGAGTTAAAATGCAGACAAAGCTGCAAGGAAATAAGGATTTGAAAGAAAATCCATTGATGTCATGGTGGGTTAGGGAAGAAGGTGGTGATGTGGCAGTCAATGGTTTTGTTGCAATGCTAAAGATGCTAAGGGGTCCTTTTTATGGTATTCATTCCGGGAAATAGAAGTACAATCTTGAAAGAAAGTTGTTAAAAAGTTATGATATTCAGATACAGATTTTGGGATCCATATTTTTTTTTATAATATTAATATTTTTTCCTTTTTTTATGGGTTTTATAATTCTATTCAACATGAGAATTATAATTTTTCTACACACCTTTTCGATTTTCGTACGGGTCCTACATATAACTTTTTCTAACACATGGGTCCCACATGTTTTTTATCTCTAGAAAATTTCAAATATCTTTCAACATGAGAATTATAAAACCCCTTTTCTATATAGAACTATGGGTTTTATGTTATTCATAGATACAGATTTTGGGATTCGTTTTGCATAATTTTTTTTTTAATATTAAAATTTTTTCCTTTTTGTTTTATTATAATCATATTAAATGATACATTTTTTATATAGAACTATATAAAGGATTTGTTAACTGAGCAGAGTAACGCTACAATTCACCGACATGTTTAACTTATCTTTATGGATTTGGTGGGTCCATTGCGTAGTAACCAATACTTTTTTTTTAACAGGATCCTTGATAATAATTTTTGTAGGTGAATGGTTCAATTTTTTTGGTTTAGGTCTGTATAATTTATGTAAAAAGTCCCTTAATTTAAAAATAAATAAATACAATATGCCATTTTAGAATTTAATATTGTCTTTCGTTTGACAAAGTTGCTTAATTTTGAAATCTAGAAGTGGAACATAAGTTCGTAATTTGTGAGACTATAGTTCGTAATCTAGATGTATGGTCTAAGATAAAGCCATTTTGGAATAAAAGTCACCATTATTTCTTCATTAATTGGGCGCACTCGAATGTGAAGTTGGAGATGTTATATGGTGATAATGACTTCCACGGTGGTTAAAAATTAGGAGATCAGTTATATATGCAACATAGTTTGATTTCAAATCTGAAATGTAATAAGCCGTGAAATTACATAGTATGAAGGGACGCAGGACAATCATAGTAAAAAAAAAAACAATGAGCATAGATTTGTTATGAAGTGTCAAAATCATGCTAACGGTTGTCCTTGGTATATGAGGGCAATCAAGGCCAAGAATGACAATAATTGGATGGTCAGTAAGTGGGGTCAATGTCACACCTACTGGAACCAGGGACTTCCCCAGGATCATGGACAGTTGGATTCAAAGGTTATATGTGCAATCATTATGAGTATATTTTGTATGATGTGCTATTATATATGGTTTATTTATGTTATTTATTTAGTGAAAAATGTTTATTGACAATATTGAGAACTTGCTTTGTTTTTTATAGCTATGTTAAAGGAAGATCCAACCTTAAAACCAGTTCTGACACAAGAAAGGATACAACACATATATGGATACAAAATAACATATAGGAAGGCTTGGAAAGCAAAAATGAAAGCATTGTGAAGTTATATGGTGACTGGGAGAAATCATATGCATTCTTGCCCAATTGGTTGACGTACATGACGCAGATGAATATGGGTTATGTCTTCAAGCTTGATACGCATGAATGTTTTGATGAACGTAGGTTTTACACAGACAATGTCGTCTTTCATAGGATTTTTAGGACATTGCACCAGTACATTGAGGCCTTTAAATACTGTAAGCTGATACTTCAAATTGGCAGCACTCATCTATATGGGAAATATAAAGGAACTTTTTTTATTGTGATGTCATAGGATGGAGATGGATATATGCTACCTATTTCCTTTGTTGTTGTTCCTCTAGGTGAGAAGTTAGAAGATTGGTCGTGGTTTCTTAACCTTATGTGTTTTCATGTGACACATAGGTAAGGTATTTATCTAATATCCGATTGTCACTCCACCGTCATAAGGGCGGTCAGAGATCATGTTGATTGGCAGCCTCCATTTACCTATCACGTGTTTTGTCTACGTCACATCGGAACCAACTTTAATACCAAATTCAAGAATGTGGAATTGAAGAAAACATTGACGAAACTAGGTATAAATTTTCATTAACATAAACTTGTCCATCATTTTTATTCTTTGCATGTTAAATATGCTAATGAATTGAAACTCTTTGTTTTGCAGGGAACACGAGTTCAAAGATTCATTTTCACATGAGATTTCAGGAATTTATTAACAATGACCCAGAAATGGCTACATGGATGGATCAGATCCCAAAAGAGCAATGGTGCAGGTCTTATGATGGTGAGGGACGCAGGTTTGGTCATATGATGACTAACCGATCTAAGTGTATGAATAAAGTCCTCAGGGGTGCACATAATCTGCCGATAACGACATTGGTCATTATGACATGCAGTAGACTTGTTGAGTATTTCATTAGGAGACGTGATGAGATCCAGAAAGATATGACAGAAAGTAGGAGAATTTCAAAGAAGGTTGAGGAAGCCATACAAAAGAATGACCAATTGACATTAACGTACCATGTGTGGATTTATGACCAAGATCTACAATTGTTTGAGGTTAAGGACTCATATAATCAATCCACAATGAAGTTGGTGACACCATGAAGGTGGACTTTATCAATCACAAATGCCAATGTGGCAGGTTCACAGCAAGAAGGTATCCCTACAATCACATCTTAATAGTGTGTAAGGCAGCAAAGTTGAACCAATATGATTATGTTGATCTTGTATTATCCATCCCATACATTGCTCAAGTATATGCTGCACAATAGTATCCGATCGGCAATGAGTTGTTGATTCCACAAGACGATGGCCTAACTGTAATCTCGGATGCAAGGTTGGTATGCGTAAAAGGAAGACCAAAGTCTTCAAGGATACAGAATAAGATGGATTGGGATAAGTCTCAATTCTCAAGCAGCCAGAGTAGATGTAGGCAGTGTAAGCAAGTTGGTCATAACATATGTACATGTCCATTGAGGATTAGACAAGCTCGATTATGGATTTTGGATTGTATCGTTAAATGTACTTAAAATTAATCTAGTGTATGTTATTATGGGAACAAATTTTTATCCTCTTATATTATATTTTACATCCATTTAAATTATAACACATGGACTTATATGTCATAAAAAAACAGAAGTTGTCAAGAAAATTAGTCTGATTTACAATTAAGTGAATCCTTGTATTATAATTTAAATAGATATAATATGTACCACTAGAGGATTAAAAATTTATCCTTATTAGAAAAGTCTCAGGTCCCTTATCAGCAGATTAATAATTTGAGACTTCAAATTTTTTTGCATGAGTAAACTCGTGTTCTTGTTATGTAAGTGTAAAGATGCCTGGGTATTTAGATTTCCTTTTTTTTTCTATTGAGTAACGTATGTAACGATTAATTACTTTGAAGAACAATGATTGAGATTTAAGATTTTATTTAAAATTTTAAAATTTTAAAAATTTCAAGTGCTACGTGGTCATTTTAGTTGCTTATTTTATAAACTACTTAAATGTGGATTGTTTATAGCCTAAATTGTTTAACTCGTGGTTCATTGCGGATGAGTTTAAAACAGGTTAGTATGACCTGTTTAACATTCATTCTCAAAGTGTAAATTCTCAATATATTTTAATTTCTCTACCTATATGATGGAGATGAACTATGTGTGGCTATTCTTATTGGAGAGATAAATATTGTGGACTTAACTTTCATAGATCAGATTGATAAAATCAATCTACAAAAAAAATTAAATTGATAAAGTTGCATCATTTAAGAAAAAAAAATTATTGTATCCAACAAAAAAATTACTCTTATATAAATATGTTTTTGGTGGCAAATCAAATTTTGAACGAATGAACTAATTTTTACACAATTTAACTACTAAAGTAATTTTAAAATATGATTTGGATATATAGGTTTGCTTGAACTGAATTTTAAAAACCTGCAACGAAGCAAAGACATACACAATTCAAATACTTTCATAATTTTTAAAATATTAAATGTTTTTAATTTTTATTTATAAAGTGGTGCATGGTGGACTAAAGTAGGTTAACTTCAATTTTCATTCTAAAAAAATAGTTTTTACAAATACATTAGGTAAAAAGGGTGTTTTAGTTTCAAATTTTCTTTTTTTTCAATTTAGTCTCACAATTTAAAAAAAAAAATTTGGTCTTTTTTGAATTATCATCAACTAATGTAGTATATGGTCACAATTTCGCCACCCTATCTACCGGAACAATAATTTAGACTAATAACAACTAGTTGGTGTTGACATGAAAATTAAGGATTTCTTGGTTGATTTTATTTTTAAAGAGAAATAAATTTTTTTATGTACATGCATGAAAAAAATAGGGTGGGTCTAAAATAGTGATAAATTATTTTTTTTGTAATTGAAAGATCTCGGGTTTCAATTTAGGAAATAATTTTTTTGTAGTTATATAAAGATAAAACTAAGTAGAAGATTGCCTCCACTCTATCTTGTTAATAAATGTTAATGAAGAGTGATTTTTTGGTCTATCCAAGAAAAAAAACTACACAAAGTTATATTTTTTTTTTTTAACAACTGATTTGGAATATAAAAATAAATTAAAATTTTTAAATATAATTTTTACTATTTTTTGTATTTTATCCATTTATCTTTCATTTTCATTTTCCTTTTTTTGGAAACATCTCTTTCATTTTCTCATCCCTAATTTAGCCACCATCAACTAGCCCCACATGCCAATACCCAACAGCTATTATGAGCAACACTTGTCGTCCAATAAAGGGATACATTGGAGATCTTTATTCTATATTAGGTAATTGCCACTGTTGTCACGTCACCAAATTCCTTTAACAAGGTGACAAAATTGTGAATTTTTTTTTTTTTTTTTTGAACACCAAAATTGTGATTGAAGACCACACTAATTGATGAATGTCTACTTATGGGGCCAAATTGCATAATATAAAAAAGTAGAAGAGGAAGAGGTTATTTATGACAAATCAAATTTAGAAAAATAAAAAATAAGGGATCAAACTTCAAAGCATCCATTTGGCATTTGCCATCATTTTGATATGCTCAGCCATTTCACCAAGCTGCAACCCTGTGCAAACAAACAAGAAATGAATGCATCTCTTGCACGTAGATTCAGTGCATCCCACTAATAAGAATATTACATATTAGAGGAGAGAAAAAGAATTTGATAAAAAAAATAATTTTAACTGACATATTTCTATTAATGAAATGCACTGAATTTTCAGTGCAACAATAACACTAAAAATTTATTCGGAAAGAAGGACAGGCGTGTGGTTTGGTCTGTGGTATTAACCATTTCACCAAACTGCAAGCCGATGCAAACAAGGACAGGATTAATTAATGTGGTTTGGTTAATTCATGTGCCATTTAATGACTTGCATTTTGTAGAGTTGTTATTTGTTCTTGAAGTTCAAATCTCATTAAAACTCTATCATGTGATTTTTGGTTCCTTTCTCTATTATGTGATTTTTGGTTCCATCCCATGAGTCAATTTAGTTACAAATGTAAATTTAGTAGAGTCTTAAAAGAATTGAGTTTAAAGGGGAAATCTGCTTTACCTCCTCTAACTTGGAAAAAAAATTAGAATTGCGAACTTTATTCTTGAATTTCAAAAAAGTATAATGCAATCCTTGAACTTTCTAATATGTGCATTTTTGTTTTTGTTTCATTCGGTTTTCTTACAAGTTGTAATGAAAATTAGTACACTAATGTTATGTGACCATTTTTTTTTTACCAAATTTATTTATTAAAAAAGCTTAATTTATCCACTAGTTTTGAAACTTCAAAAATGTGATTTCAGCGTGATGAATTCCATTAAAGTTGATGAAAAATCAAATAGAAGAACAATAACGCACACAAAAGAAGTTTAGAAACCGTGTTGCACATTTTAAAATTTCAAGACTAAAATGCATATCACATTTAAGTTAAAAAGGTGTACATTGAGGGATTTTCCCCCCTTAAAGTGAGATTTTTATATTTTTATTGTAGAGGATTTCACCCTCACTGTAAGAGATATAGGATTACAACACTCTGGGACTTGAGCGTACGGGTGTTTGTGGTCTGAATTAGATCGGTTTTAGAAACAAAAATCATCTGATCCAATTCTTTCGGTTTAATCATGTAATCATCCATTCGGTTTGAAAAATTTTTCAAATCCGATCCGATCCAATCCAATTTTTTTCGGTTTAGATTGGATCGGTTTTTAGTTTTTTGAAAATCCTAAAATTTGTTTCATAATTATTGTGCAAATAACATCTTTTATATATATTGGTTTTTTAATTTTTTTCTGGAATATAAAAGCATCAATAAACGATAATTTTTTTTTTTTGGACAATGGGGTATGAAGCTCTACATAGATAAAATTTTATTGATGAGATGTGACTAGGTTTTTTCTTGGGTTTAGTTGATGGGTTAATGGAATTTGGGTTTAGAAATTTTTGGGCTATGATTGGAGAAAGACCCAAGTAGGTAGAGGAAAATTAATATATTGGATCGGTTTGGATTGGATCGGTTTTCATCTATCAATCCGAAAACCGATCCAATCCAATTAAAATTTGTGGTTTTTTTTTTCAATTTTCGATTTTCAGTTTATTCGATTATCGGTTATACGGTTCGGTCACCATAGTTTGAATCGGTTTGTATCGATTGATGAACAACAGTATATCCATACACTGATTTATGAACCCTTACTCTCTCGAATTAATGTTAATTGAATTTAATCAACACTACGTAATGTCAGTATAAAATTGTTTACTAACATTTAATAATATTTTAATATTTTATTTTTATTTTAACTATTAAGAAAATTAAATAGTAACAAATGATAATTCATTAAAATATTAATTAAAACTTTCTTATAATATATACCAATTAAATTCTTATTAGTTTCACATTAAACTTTAGGCATATTATTGACCATTTCGGGTTAAAAACTATTTATATAAATATTAATTTGGATAATTTATTTATTTCATTTGGAGCAAGAAGGACACAAAACACACATAAAGGATTCGCTGGGTGAATTAGCACCTCTATCTAATATTACCAATTACCATATGACATTTGTGTCCCACATCTACCTCTCAATCTCTCCCTTGCCACTCACTTATTCACCCACTTCCAAGTTATATTCATTTATTCCGGTCTCACTTACTCACTCAATTCTCTTCTCACTTCTTCATTCTCGAGATCAATAATTAATTGATTTTATTTTGTTCATTATTATTTATTTTATTGTAGGAAAAATCTCAATTTCATCTCTCATTTTACAACTAATATCACCTAATTTCTTATGGTTTCAAATTGATCACTTAGGTCAAATTGTATGTATAAATTGATTAATTAATCTTTAAATGACACAAATATCTTTATTATATAAAATATCAAAAATATCTTTAATCAAAAATAAAAATTATACTCACTTTATATTCCGGTAAGATATATCTTATTTTATTTTATTTACTTTTTAATTTTTTATTATTTAAGTTAATTAATGCACCAATTCATAATAAGAAGACGAGGGTTGATTTTATTTTATTATTTTAAGAAGAATGAAAGTCTATGAAAAAAAATGATGTTTTCTATTCCAACATACGTATGAATTCAGTGAAGGACAATCAAAAGCAATCAAACACATAGGACGGGACCATTTTCATGGCTTCTTTTGGTGTTCAGCAATTTATTTTTTGGTAAACAGCAATTTATTTATTTTTCTTCTGCGATCCCCTTGATAAAAATGTAAAAATAAATAAATAAATAAATAAATAAAAATTGGAGAGCTATCATGTGGTTATATGTTTGTTTGATATCTGTTTTGCATGAGACTTTCTTGTCCACTTTATCTGATGCACTTCTTTTCTTCTAATAATTTCTTCTTCTTTTTTGGTAAAGAAATAATTTCTTTTAATAATACAGGATAAAGTACTTTATTAACTTGGTTGGTTGAAAACTACAACCTTAATCAACAAATATCTTTGAAATACATTTCCATTCTATATTATTGGATTACTTTGAGCTTCTATATATATATATATATATATATATATATATATATATATATATATATATATATATATGTAGAGTTCGGATTGTTCTAAAAATCATTTTCTAATCCCAGTGTCTGTGGAAGGCTTTGACTTCAAGACCTCCAGCAATATGAAGAGTTAACATCGTCTTATAAGTGACATTTTTGTTCTCATTATTCAATTTGAAGCGGAAACAGCCCAACAAAACAGCTGAGAATATCTTCATCTGTCTATAAGCAAACTCCTTTCCAAGACAAATCCTAGGACCTGCCTGCAGATTGATTGAAATTTATTTAAGATTACTGGATAAGGGTGCATATGTTACAAAATGAAAAATAACATTTATTACTCCTTATTAATCATTTAAGGAAAAGTATTAAAAGTTTAAAAATTTTCAAGCTTATATTTTTTGAGAAGTGTTATTCTTACAATTTGAAAGTTTTACAATCTAATTTTTTTTATACAGTTGATTACCATCAATCCAACGGTTATGATTTATCGGGTCATATTTATTGTTAATTATTAATTTCTAATAAATTATAACTATTGGATTGACGGAAATCAACGATGAAAAAATATATTGTAAAATTTTTAGGTCGTAAGAATAACGGTACTCATATATTTTTTATTTTTAATTCCTTAACATATGGTTTAAGGCAAAGATTAACAAAACGTAATAATAAACAACTAAGTGTGAATTCGAATCAGACTAATGTTCATCTCAAAAATCTTTAAAGAGGTTGGGGTCTACCCTGATCCTAATAGAATAACGGGATCTAACCCGATCTAAGATTGATTTATTTAGTAGAAGAAAAAAAATATCAATTGTTCTAAGCAAAACTGTACTAACCTGAAAAGCTGTAAACTTGAAAGGGTTCTCAGGATGAAAAATGCCATTGTGATCAAGCCATCTTTCTGGTCTAAATTCCTCTGCATCATCACCCCATATGAATTTCATCCGACCCATTGCATAAGGTAGGTAGGCTACCGTGTCTCCTTTATTTACATTATATCCATCTGGTAATGTATCATCAGAAAAACAAAACTTTGCATCCTGTGTCAAACAAGTCTTACACTTAATTAGAATGTACCTTAACTTCAACCATGTCACATGTACAATAACCATTAATACATTGAAGCCAATGGTAAATTATGTGCCCCATAAGTAATCTCCTTCATTTTTGTTTTTATTTTATTCTTTTTAGGGGGTTGCCTTTGTCATGTGTATATTTTGATTTTAATTAGTGTTGTAATAAATGAAACTTGGGAATTTAGAAAACTGGTAAGTTCATCAACACACTTAGCCAAGTAAGAGACATATCTAATGAGAGTAGTAGTTTAGTGAGAGTGAGAAGTCAATCTTAACATCTAGTCATGACATCTTTAGAGGTGTTTTCCTACTGACCATTTATGCAAGCTTGGACTAAAGATTTGTTCCACTACAATTTTAATGGTGTTTGATCTATCAGGATGAAAGGATATTGTTGGATCTTGGACTAGCGGTGTCTAAGGAGGAGATAGCCACACGTGGTGACAGATCACTGAGCACAGATAAAAATAAAAGGCTGAGAGCCAAAAAGGGTGTATGTGCATACTAATAACAAATAAGTGTTGGGGTGGTAAAGAACATATCAATGAGGTTTAACCCTTTAGGACATGTTTGATATGATGTATAAGGTCTGACAGTATAAGTTTATACTATATGTTATGACATTTTCAATTGTGTGGTGTAACCATCGTATAATATAAGCTTATACAGCATGATCCCTTCATACATCAAAATGATGTATAACTTAATCCGGCCTAGGAGTGATGGATTAGGTCTGATAAGGGGTTGATATATTAATATTATTTATAAGTACAATTTCCAAGAACTAATATATCATTTCAATATTTATATATTAAAATAATTTTTTAATATATTAATTTTTAAAATATTAATTTTTAAAATATTGGAAGATATTATCTTATACAATACCACACCAAACGTTGGATAGTATTAAAATTTAATCAGGTCTTTTACTATCAGGTCTTATACTATCAGGCCTTATCCTATACTATGCACCAAACATGCCCTTATTTATAGTGAGTTGTTACGTGAAGGTGAATATGACCTATTTTGCCTAGCTGGACCGATTCGGCCCATAACATGATCCAAAATACATGTAAAGAACTTGTTCCCCTTAATCAAAGGTTTTGAATTCCTTGAGAATGAGAAAAAAAAAAAAAAGTTCTTGGGAGAACAATCACTTATACGAGTCCAACTTAGCTCGAATTGAATTAATCGGATAATAATGAACAGGAAATTAAAAATAAAAAAGAAAAGAAAGAAAAAAATTGTTCCTCCTACGTGACAGATCAACTTTAAAATTTGACTTACCCAGGGAACTGCAGGATAAAGTCTGAGAGTTTCATTAATTGCTGCATGGAGATAATTCATCTTTTCAAGAGCTTCGTCCGTTACACTTGACACAAACTCAGCATAGCTATTAATTGTTGTAGTGTTTGTTGCTTCTTTCACTTCTTCTGCAGCTTTTTCTTGTACTGCAGGATACTTACATAGCATGTACATGAACCAAGCAAGTGTGCCAGCAGTTGTGTCTCTCCCAGCAATAACGAAGTTTAGAATTATATCTCTTAAGCTTGTTGGATCATATCCCTTCACATGCAGAAATCTTGAGAGAATATCTTCTCGGTTGCTCTAAATAGAAGTGAAAAATACATTAATATGTATATATATATATATATATATATATATATATAGGGAAAAGTGTTTATCATTTTAAATAACACAACTTATATCCTTTCACTCTCACAAAGAAGGTGAGACCCACACCTTTATTTTTTTTGTCAACTCTATCTCCTCATTTATTTATCTCTTTCTCTCTCTTGAAATGACACAACTTTACATCCTTTAAAATGAATTTACACATATATATATATATATATATATATATATATATATATATATATATATATATATATATATATAGGGAAAAAGAAGTATCCGTTTAAAGGATACAAAATTGTGTCCTTTTGGGTGATTTACACAAAGTTTGACCAGTAAAACTTACTCTAAATCTGAAAAGTAACTTTTTTTTCTCTCTATTTGGTCACATCGCTAACGAGTAAAGTGAAAACAAAAAAAAAAATAACTTTTCAAATTTACACAAAGTCTTACTAATCAGATTTTGTATAAGTCACTAAAAGGATACAACTTGTGTCCACGACATCCAGTGAACCCATATATATAATTAAAAACACAACTTGTGTGTAATATACTTACAACAGAATCATTCTTTGGAGCCTTCAGTTGCTGAATTCTAGTGCTGATTAGCTTGTGGATATATTCATTTAAAATTTTAATATTCTTTCTTAATGTGGCCTCTGATCCAATATTCAGGAATTTCTTGATCTTCCAGAAGACATCAACATAACGAAAAATGGTTAGTGCACTTGAAGTATCAAAAGCATCAGCAAAATTCTTCCCTTCTTCATTTGATCCACACATGCTGTCAAGTTCTGTTCCAAATGCAACTTGGAAAATTGAATCCAGAGTTGATCTCCTTAAAAGTTCCTATATAGATTAGTGGAGCAAGTTAACATGCTAACCAAGGAGATGAAAGAAGGCAATATGAATATATGACAATAGGGAATATGGTAAAGAACTAATTAAACTTCTAGGTGAGACCATATTAATATATTAATATATGTAACACGCTTTTCATACGAAAGCCTTTAGACTCAAAGCATAGATAATACATAAGCTTATGTTTTTTGATTTTCAGGTTCGAATTCACAATCGGTCGATCAGAAGCTCTGATACTATGTAATGCAACCAATTTAAGCTAACAAGTTTATAAGTGAGAATATATTAATGATTTTTATATCAGTATCTCTAACAGATATAATTACCCACTTGGATTTCCAACGGATTATTAGAAGTTGCAGCTTCAGACACTATGTTTGCAAGTTTTGCTGCATTCTTTCTGAATACTAAAGTGCTGAAACTCCTTAACATCTTGGTGGAGAATTCATGACTTGATATCTTCCTTTGTTCACGCCATTTCTCACCATCAACAGTGAATATCCCATCACCTAGCAAATCCTTCAAATTGGTGTAGTTGTACAACCCCTGCATAAAAGTTTCCAGGAATAAAATTGAAGCCATCAAGCCAAACTTCATCCTTTTAAGAATCAAACACACCCCTTTATGCTATCTCCAAACGTATAAGCTGCTATCAAGTTCATTTTTTTCTGTTCATAACTCATACTCATTCATAAAATAAATCATGGGATTTTTCATATACCAAAATAAATCAGATTATTGACCTACCAAACATAAATATATTTTCCAAAAAATTCAGTATTAGACCCATTTTTATCACATTGAAAATAGGCTGCTCAAATTTTTCATATATTCATCAGCATAATAAATTTGATAACTTAAAGCAAATCCTAGAAGCTATTCAAATACTTGAATTCAATCCCCTATATAGGTAAGTGGCACAACTAAGAATACATGCAGCAATTAATAAAGTATCTATCTACCTTTCCATAATTCTCAAAATTGGTTTTGAGTATATACTCAACATTAATTGGTTCTGCTGTATAAATCTCATTTCTGAAAGGGCTGAGCAACCTGTATGTCTTGTACTTTCCTGCAAGGTCAGTCATATAATGGTGCAGCATGTTGAAGTTCAGCATCTGATTAAATATGGTACCACCAACAGGATGGTACTTCTTTCTGTGGCTTTTGTTCAATGTTCTGAACAGAACTGGAACCATCAGAAGAGTTAAAGCTGCAGACAAAGCTGCAAAGAAATAAGGATTTGAAAGAAAAACCATGGATGGCATGTTGGGCTAAGGAAGAATGTGATGTTAGAGTCCTCAATAGTTTAGTTGCAATACTAACGGTCCATTGTTGGTATCCTTTAAATAGAAAATTTGTAGTACTCTATCTATTTTTTATTGTTAATGTCTAATAATTTTTATTTCTTTCTATTTTAACCAGGAACATGTATTTCATAAATAAAAATGGGAAAAGTATTTCTCTGGTTACCGGAGATAAAGTTATCTCCAGTGAACCCAAAACGACGTCGTTTTGGGTTATAAGATTAAAAAATTATAATTTTAATTTAATATAACCCTTATAATATATTATATATTACAATTTTTTAAGATTTCAATACCAAAACGACATCATTTTGAAAAATAACTTTTATCTGCATTAACTGCAAAAATATTTTTCCCATAAAAAGGGAAAAGTATTTCTCCAGTCACCGGAGATAAAGTTATCTCCAGTGAGCTCAAAACGACGTCGTTTTGGGTTATAAGATTAAAAAATTATAATGATAAAGATTAATATAAAAGATTTATATCTATCATTTAACATGACCACAACAATTTTCCTACACACAACATTTTGTGGGACCCACAATTTTACCCATAAAAAAGATTACTTTATATCAAGGAAAAAGTATCGGCACGCAAAACAAATCTCTATAACATAACACAATCATTTTTCCTATAACATTAAAAAATTATAATGATAAAAACTAATATAATCCTGTAATATATTAGAATTATAAAAATACTTTAATTTTCATCCCAAAACGATCCCAAAATAACTAGCCCATTATAATTATATATTTCGTTTTGGACCAGCCATACTAGTCGAGTCCAATGGATAGGCCATTAAGGTTTATATAAGGATTTATATCCTTGTATCTTAAAGTTAGATTTATACAATTTTATTATAGTTAGATTTTTTATGCATCATTTTTTTGGACCCATTAGGGCAAAATGGTTATGGCTCATCACCCTGGAATCTTCTCAAATTGTATATACCTCTCTTAAGCTATTGAATAGATATGTTGCCTACACATTCTCCTTTGATTCTCAAACTATGTATGAGATACTACCTACGATGACGTTTTTTTTTTTTTTGGATAGAACCTACGATGACTCTTCTTTGAGTTTTGATTCGCAATAGCAAATACTCTTTTAAAAAATATATATATACTTCTTTTTTCAATAAATGTTAGAAAATATAATATAAATCATTAAAAAGTCCCTCGCACAACACATTAAGATTTTGGGTTGAAGTTGTTCTTTAACTTGGTGTTTTAACTTGGTATCAGAGCTTCAGAAGTTATGGTTCTCTTTAACTGGGCTGGTTAGCACAAGGCAGATCAATAATAGGCTTGTGTCATAATATAAATCATTAAAAAAGCCCACACTCAACACCTTAAGGTTTTGGATTGAAATGTTTCTTTAACAATAAACAAAGGGAAAAATATTTCTGTTTTGATATTGAAATCTTACAAAATTATAAATATAAAGACTATTATAACCCTGAAATAAATTAAAATTACTAAAATACCATGATTTTTGCCCCAAAATGACGTCGTATTGGGCTTAGTGTAGAAAAAGCGAACCCATAAACAAATCACTTACTTTTTAAAAAGTAATTCTCAAATTAATTATTGATAATAATTGTTTTAGACTGGATCCTTGAAAATAAATTTTAAAGGCGAATCGTTCAAATTTTTTGATCTAGTTTTTATATAATTTATTCAAAAGACCACAAGCTCAAAAACATAAAATATGTTATTTTAGAATATATTTTTTTGGTAAACTGCTATTTTAGAATTTAATAATGTTGTTCATTTGACAAATTTGTTTAGTTTTTTTTACTTTAACTCAACCCTAATTACCTAAATGAGTTGGTTCCTCCCGATAATTTCACAAATCTCGATTCTTTAAGTTGGTTATGCGATTAACTCAGAATATAGGGTGAGTCAGAGATGGAGATATTTAAACACCTCCCAAATGAAGCATATGTAAATCGAACCAAGTCCCTTTCCTTTTCGGTTACTCCACTCATTTGCTAGTTGCTACTGACCAACTACCACCATTTGGTAAAATAACTTAATTTTGAAATCTCAAATTGCAACATAAGTCTTGAAATGAGATAATATTTGTTGAGTTGTACTTGTACAATTGTTGGAATTTTAATCATTGATTACACAGTTACATAATCATAGGAGATTTGTATTAAATAGAAATAGTAATAGCTTATTTCATTTCCTTATTCATAGCTGATTGACGGCTAATTTGTAATAGACCTAGAGTCCTCATTTATGTATATAATTATCCCAGTAGAGGAAGAATAAACATGCAGAAATATTCATAATATGGCACCATTGTTTTGACATGGTATCAGAGCATTTCTGATTCAGTAACCTATTTTCATTAAACCTCTCACATCGTATTTTTCAATTTGCCTGACTCGAATTTCTTTTTCTATTACCCATTTCGAATTCCTATTTTCCCATGAATAATCTCAAAACCTCCTCTGAATCTTCAACGCTGCTGGCCCATAATTCTCGCACTAGACAACTTCATCAGTTCGGAAAACCCTGCACGAAGCATCTCTCTAGTTGCAGTTTCTCCTTAGTTTTCTCTCATTATGGTGATTCTGGTCATTCTAAACAGATGAGTTATGAGCTGATTAGGTATCCTGAATGGTGGGATTTCAATAAATGTCCCCAGAAGAAAATACCTGCCAAAGCCATGACCATTGTCTTCGCTAGAGATGCTCCTATCCCTGCTGCCAATTTTACTCAATTCGGTATTTTGGGCAAGTCTCTTGCTTTCAATACATTATCTAGGAATGATATTTGGATAATTGACACAGGTGCTTCTGATCATATAATTAAAGATTCTTCCTAATCTGTTATTTGCACTGCCAATGGGGGTACCTCAAAAATTACTTGTCAAGGATCCTTCACTCTTTCTGATAGCTTATTTCGAGACTCTTTGTTGGTTGTACCCTTTCTTGAATACAATTTACTCTCTTTGAGCCAATTAACTTCAAAGCTAAACTGCTCAGTAACCTTTTTTCCCTCTCACTATATTTTTCAGGACATCCCCGCTCGGACTAGTCTTGGTTATGGTGTTAGACATGGCTAGCTTTACTTCTTGTAGGTCCCTGATCCTAGCCATCCTTCTTTGGCTACTACATATGCAACAACCAGTCCAGAACAGTCATGTGCTACCATTTGGCTTTGGCATCGAAGACTTGGTCACCTTTCCTTTAGTTATCGGAAAAAGTTATTTCCTCGATTGTTTTCCCATTTTAATAATGCTGATTTCAAATGCAGCACTTGTGAATTGGCCAAGAGTCACAAAGTTCCTTGTTTCCTAGTACTAATAAAAGTTCTATTCCATTTCAAGTTGTTCATTCCGATATTTGGGGCCCTGCAAAGGTGCCTTCTTTCTCAAAAGCTTACTATTATATGACTTTTATTGATGAATTTGCCCGGATGACTTGGTTGTCACTGTTAAGACACAAAAATGATGTCTTTGATGCCTTCAAAAGAATTTACAGCATGGTCCAAATCCAATATCAGTCTAAGGTTCAAATTCTACAATCTGATAATGGCATTGAATATTTAGATGGCCGCTTTATTAATTTCTTGAGCACACAGGGGATCCGACACCAAACCTCTTGCCCTTATACACACCAACATAACGGCCTAGCTGAATAAAAAAATAGATAACTGCTAGAAGTGGTTTGTGCCTCCCTTTTTAGTATGAATTTGCCTAAAACATATTGGGGTGAAGCTGTTGTTTCTGCTTCCTACTTCATCAACTGTACTCCATCTAGCGCCCTTCATTTTAAACTCCATAACAGACACTTGAATCTTATTTCTCCATTCTTCACATTCCCAACTTTGAGCCTCGTGTTTTTGGGTGCACGGCGTATGTCCATATCCCCAAGGTATTACGAAACAAATTGGATCCTTATGCTACAAAATGTGTATTTGTGGGTTACTCTAATGTACAAAAGGTTACAAGTGTTATGATCCCATTCTCCACAAAATGCATGTCACAATGGAGTGTCTTTTCGAGAAGTGGAACCATATTATTCAGGGGGAAATTCTGTCACTTTTTCTCATGGGGAGATACCTACTGCTGGAGAAGAAATTATAACTCTTCAACACACTCCTGAACCGGATATTACCCCTCCCACGAATGATTTTGCTACGCGTCTAACACCTATAACTGAGGCATCGTCCCTGGATGTTCCTGAATCCATACCTGAGGTAAACACTAATCTTACTCCTATTTCTTCAAAAGGACCTCCTATTACTAGCATAGATGGTCTCATCTTACCTGTTAGAGTGTCACAAAGACCAAATAAAGGTGTACCAAAACAGCTTTATGAACCAGATCCAAACTCTAAGGTCAAATACCCTATCGGTAACTACATGTCCAATCATTGGTTGTCAGAATCATATATTGCACCTGTTAATCAATTGTCTAGTATATTTGATCCTAACAATGTGCAGGATGCTTTGGATGATCCAAATTGGAAGGAAGCCATGAATGTAGAAATGAAGGCCTTACAAAAAAACTCAACGTGGGACCTGGTTCCTTTACCAACTGGGAAGAAACCAATTGGATGCAAATGGGTGTTTACTGTGAAGCTTAAAGCAGATGGCAGCCTTGACAAACATAAAGCCAGATTAGTTTCTAAAGGATACGCACAAAAATACGGGGTTGATTACCAAGATACATTTGCACCAATAGCAAAACTGAACACAATTCGTATTCTGATTTCTATAGCAGCTAACAGGGACTGGTAACTTAAGCAATTTGATGTAAAGAATGCATTTTTAAATGGAGACTTAGAAGAAGAAGTATATATGGAAATTCCACCAGGCGCCAAACATGCCAACTTGAAGGAAAATGAAGTGTGTAGATTAAAAAAAACATTATACGGCCTCAAGCAATCACCTAGAGCTTGGTTTGGCAGGTTCTCTCTAGTAATGAAGAAGTTTGGATACAAACAAAGTAATGCAGACCACACCCTATTCATAAAACATAATGGAGGAAAGGTAACAGTGTTAATAGTGTATGTTGATGATATGGTTTTGACTGGTGATGATTTATTTGAAATGGAGTTATTGGAAAAACATTTAGCAAATGAGTTTGAAATGAAAGATCTAGGATCATTAAAGTACTTTCTTGGAATTAAAATTGCTAGATCAAATCAGGGAATTTTTTGTCACAAAAATGTACATTATAGATCTACTTGCAGAAACAAGAATGACAACATGTAAACCAGTAGAAACACCAATCGAAATGAATCATGTATTGGGTTTATATCCTAATCAAGTACAGACAGATGTTGGCAGATATCAAAGGCTAGTAGGGAGATTAATTTATTTATCACATACTAGGCCAAACATTGCTTATGCGGTTAGCGTTGTGAGCATATTTATGCACAACCCAAGTGAGGATCACATGGCTGCTGTGTATCGAATATTGAGGTATTTAAAAGGGTGTTCAGGGAAAAATCTGCTTTACTCAAAAAATAATAGTCTCAGAATTAAAGGCTACACAGATTCAGATTGGGTTGGACATAAAACTACCAGACAGTCAACTTCGAGATATTTTAATTTTGTTGAAGGCAATCTAGTTACTTGGAAGAGTAAGAAGCATAAAGTTGTGGCTAGATCGAGTGCAGAAGCAGAGTTTAGAGGATTGGCACATGGAGTTTGTGAATTGTTGTGGATTAAGAGCATCCTACAAGACTTAGGAATCTGCTACAATCAGCCTATGGAGTTACATTGTGATAATAAAGCTGCTATTGAAATTGCCCATAATCCAGTTCAGCATGATAGAACCAAGCATGTAGAAGTGGATAGACACTTTATCAAGGAAAAGCTAGATAAAAAAATTATTCAATTTCCCTACATCAAATCTGAAGATCAGTTAGCCGACATCTTGATAAAGGCTATATCAGAAAAATTGTTTGAAGAAGCCATTAGTAAGTTGGGCATGATTAATATCTATGCACCAACTTGAGGGGGAGTGTTGAAATGAGATAATATTTGTTAAGTTGTACAATTGTTGGAATTTTAAACATTGATTACACAGTTACATAATCATAGGAGATTTGTATTAAATAGATTAATTTTCTTATTTGTACTTGATTGACATAATCATAGGAGATTTGTATTAAATAGAAATAGTAACAATTTATTTCATTTTCTTATTTATAGCTGATTGACAGCTAATTTGTAATGGACCTAGAGTCCTCATTTATGTATATAATTACCCCAGTAGAGGAAGAATAAACATGCAGAAATATGCATAATATGACACCTTTGTTTTGACAATAAGTTCGTAATTTGTGAGACTAACGAGAACCTATTTTTTTACCAAGTGAAATATATATAAATATAGGGTTTGTTGTCTCTTACGTTGTAGTTATAAGTGATAAAATTATATCTTTTACGTACATACATAAAAATGTATGAATGTAAAGAGAAAAGAAAAGAAAAATATGAATCTCATACACTTTTATTTATATATTGAAGATAAAATTATTTTCTGCAGCACAAAAAACATTAAACATAGATATATGATAAATTTGTCAAACGGTGAACTGACTCATGCATCAGATAAGTATCGTAATTATCTGACGTCCCACCTAGACAGGTTTGTCTTCTTCCTCTCTAAATCATCATAATTTTTGATGTTACATGGAAGTGCAGTATAAACAAATATATATATATATATATATATATATATATATATATATATATATATATGGGGTTTATATTTCTGCAGCTATTGTACGTGCATGCAGCAATCAAATATTTATCATATATATACTTAAAAGCATTAAATGCATGGAATCATAACCATGCAAAAGATGAAAGCATTAAATATGAGAAATTATAACCATACACATGTCGTTGTTGCACGTAAAGCGACTGCATAATATATATAAATATACACACACACATATATATATATATATATATATATATATATATATATATATATATATATATATATATGGTTAGGATCCTTTGACATTGGTGTCAAAATTTGACACCTCATTTGAGAAAAATTAATTACATATGTCTTCTAGTTCCACTATTTCTAGAAGTAACCGATTAAGATAAGTGATAAGTATAAGGTATAACAAATAGGGTTCATTATTCTTTCTGCTAACAATTTGACTTTATTAGGACTCTTCACATACAATTAACCTTATTTATAAATAATGGGTTAAATTCCCCCGGTACACATCTTCTAATCCATACTCTCTTATCTGTTATTGTGTACTCATCTCATGCTAAGATTGTTCAGTATTAAGCATTAATAAAGTGAGATTTAAGCCTTGTTAATTTATGAGAACCACTTGGCACTTATAGAGAAGCAATGTATGCAATATTTAAATAAAGTTTAAGTATTCCGCAAAATGTTAAGTTATGATTATAATTTTGAATTATTTTAAATACGGAAAGAGTATTCATAAGGAAAGCAATTATTAATAGAAAAGAAAAAATTCATTCGTATTTTAATTCAACTGTTGCGATTGTAACTGCGTTTAATGTCACATGTAATGATAACAAACTGGATCATACGAGATGTTACATTGTACTTCTAAAAGCAGAAAATTTCATTCAACATAATCTTTCTTTCTTTACCTGTAATATTATAATTATTGCTTCAAACTTTCAATAAAAAATTAAATTAAATTTTTGCATATGATAAAAAAATTGGCCTTTAAAAACTAAAAAAAAAATGTGCCTTTGCTTCATTTTTCGGAGCCCGAAATATTTTCATGAGAAAGTATATTAAAAGATATAATAAAATTATGGCTTTAATATTTTTACAATTAATGTAGATAAGTTATCTAATTTAACTCCTAAAATGATGTCATTTTTGGTTGAAAAATTAAAAAATTATATGAAAAAGATGGGAGAGGTTATAATTATTACCTCCTTTTCTTACTACCTCTTACTATTAAATCTTAACCGTTGATTTCCGTTAATCTAACGGTTATAATTTATTGAGAATTAATAATTAATTAATAAGTATGACCCAATAAATTACAACCGTTAGATTGACAGAAATCAACTGTTAAGATTTAGTAGTAAAAGATAGTAAGAAAAAGAGATAGTAACTATAACTTCTCTCATCTTTTTCATTATAATTTTTTATAACTGTGAAATAAATTATAATTATAAAAGTACCTTGATTTTCACCTAAAAATAATGTCATTTTAGACTCATTATAGATAAATTATTTACATTAATTATAGAAATAAGGAACCCTAAAATTATTCATATACCTTGACCCAAAATTTAGCTTTAGAGAATTGGTTGAGTAACAACTTGTACTATTTTTCTTCCAGCTAAAGATTCCGTGCGCCATTTAAAGTAAAATTAAAAATAATAATAATTAACTTAACTGCATTTATTTTAGGGAAAACATTTTCTCATGTCGCATGAGAATTTAACTCTCATGTTGGGACCCTTCGATTTGCATGCAAGAGAAAGTTAACTTATATTGTAAATACATTAATAAATGTCCATTGTTATTTTTTTATTTTATTTTTTTTAACATATGATGGGACACACTGTGTGTTGAATCTGTGGTACGAGAGAAAGTGTCTCCTAAAATGCATAAAATTAGATGCTACCGTGATAAAATGCATAATCTTTAAACAGCAAACAGGTCGTTTGGCCGGATAACCAATAAAACTGTCGTTTCTTTTTTAGTAAGCCAATAAATATAGCATGTGATGGTTTGGTATTTTAAGACATTCGCAACTTCCATATTTGTTATAGCATTTATTGCCCCTATTGAGTAGGCAGGTATTGATTGCATTTATGAAATTAATATATTTTTTAGAATGGATTTCATTTTAATTTAATCACTTATGTTTGAAATTTTTAATTGTATATATGAAAAATATTTCTCAAGCTGCTTGAGATAAGTTTATCTCCGGCCACGTTAATTGATTTACCTTTAAATGCTTATGATTCTTTTTTTCTCTTTCTTCATTTATCACCGTTAATCCATCTTTGTACAGTTATGATTTAATAGCCGGATATATATATATATATATATATATATATATATATATATATATATATATGGGTTAGGATCATTATACACCAATGTAAGTTACACTCTCAATCTTGTCCACTGATTCCACTTATATCTAATGGCTCAATTTTTTTAGTAATGTAAGCCATTGGATACAAGTGAGTCAATGGTCAAGATTGAGTGTAAGTTTTCTAATTCTTACACCGGTGTAAGAATATCCTGCCCCTATATATATATATATATATATATATATATATATATATATATATATATAGGGTAAGGATCATTTTACACCAGTGTAAATTACACTCTCAATCTTGACCATTGATCTCACTTATATCTAAGGTCTCTAATTTTTTAGTAATATGAGGCATTGGATACTAGGAGATCAATGATCAAGATTGAGTGTAAGACTTCTAACTTTTACACTGGTGTAAGAATATTTTGCCTCATATATATATATATATATATATATATATATATATATATATATAGGATTTTTTGTTTAACTAAAAAGTTTGACACCAAATCTTAACTCTTGATTCTCGTAAATCCAACGATTATAATTTAGTGGATCACATTTATTAATTAATTATTAATTTCTAATAAATTATATCTGTTAGATTGGCGAAAATTTCATATATGATAAACATTTTTTTAAACAAATATATAGTATAGAATATCACACGTTTCCAAAGTCAAAAGTAAAGGGATTGGATTTTAGGTAAGAAGCCTTTTCGCTTACTCTCATCTTAGGTAAGATTTTAGGTCAAAATATATGAGTTTATGAGCTTAGTGACACTATAATGGGTCCTTGGATTTTAGGTGGTGATTTTAATGAAATTGCTTACTCTCATGAGAAGAAAGGGGGTGTAGCAGTTGATCATTTAAAGTGTCTAAGTTTGCATCTATTCTTAATGAGTGTCAGGTTGCTGATTTGGGGTGTGATGGCTCACCTTTTACCCGGCAAGGCCCTAAATTGGGTAATATGGGGAGAATTTATAAATGGCTAGATAGAGTGGTAGCCAACATTGAGTGGAGATTGTTGTTTGATGAAGCTATAGTCTCATCTCTCCCTTGGTTGTTTTCTGATCATAATCCCCTTTTGGTAAAGTTGTTTGAAGACCATTGAAATAATGGTAAGAAGCTTTTTCGCTTTTTTGCTGCTTGGCAAGAGCACCATCTATTTAAAGATTTTCTGCAAGCTAAGTGGGATTATGGGTTTGACTTACCGTATATGCTCCAAAGGTTGGTTCCGAATATCAGGGAATGGAATAAGCGAATTTTTGGCAATATTGATAGGAGAAAAAGTGTCATTATGAAGAGAATTGCCAACATTCAGCAAAATAGAGAACCAAATGACTCTTCTTTCTTGAAGAATTTGGAAGAAAAATGTCAAAGTTTGCTGTCAGAAGTGCTACATGAGGA
The DNA here is from genome assembly GCA_032173675.1 of Gastrolobium villosum. NCBI lineage: Eukaryota > Viridiplantae > Streptophyta > Magnoliopsida > Fabales > Fabaceae > Gastrolobium > Gastrolobium villosum. Next base: position 102,035 of record JAVKPL010001964.1, on the reverse strand, counting down.
GGAGCTTTTTTGGTTTCAGAAGTCGAGGCAAAAATGGATAATGGATGGGGATAGAAACACAAGATTCTACCATCTAAGTACTATGGTAAGGAGAAACTCGAACAAAATCTTTAGACTCGAGAATGATAGTGAAGTGTGGGTGTCGGATCCTATTGAGCTTAAAACTATGGCGTGCAACTTTTTTAAAGTTTTATTTTCTGAAGATGTCTGTGAGAGAAGATGGATTTCGTCAGGGAATCTTTGGCCAACTATTCCCTCTGGTGACCAAACTTATCTTAGCAAGATTCCAAATGAGGTGGAAATAAAACAAGCAATTTTCAACATGGGAGGCTTCAAAGCTCCAGATACTGATGGATTCCCTGCGATTTTTTATCAGAGAAATTGGGAGATGGAGAAAACACAACTATGTTTAATAGTCCATCAAATCTGGAATTATCCTGAGCTTCTGGCATCTATAAACTCTACTCTTTTTGTTTTGATCCCCAAAATCCAGACGCCTGTACATATCAGCCAATTCTGGCCGATTTCCCTTTGCCCTGTGATTTACAAAGTTATCAACAAATTAATTGTTAGCCATTTAAAGCCAATTATGGCAAAAGTCATTTCTCCTGCTCAAACAAGTTTTGTACCTCAACGGCATATCCAGGATAACATTATTGTTGTTCAGGAATTAGTTCACTCTATGAGGAAAACGAGAGGGAAGAGGTGTTTTATGGCAGTAAAGGTGGATCTTGAGAAGGCTTACGATCGTCTCAATTGGAATTTCATTCGACTAGTATTGGGAGAAATTCAGATTCATGAATGTTTAACTAAGCTCATAATGTCGGCTGTGACCTCCCCTAAAACCAGTGTGGTTTGGAATGGTAGTTTGTCGGATGAATCCCAGCCTAATAGAGGCATCAGACAGGGAGACCCTTTGTCTCCTTATCTCTTTGTCCTTGCTATGGAGAAACATACTCATATTATAGACACTGTTGTCAATGGAGGGTTGTGGAAACCAATAAGAGCTGGGAAGAGTGGACAAAAAATTTCTCACTTATTATTTGCTAATGATCTTATGTTATTCTTGGAAGCTAGTGAGGAGCAATTGCATATCCTTCTCCATTGTCTGAATTTATTTAGTGACATATCTGGTCAAAAGGTTAGTGATAAAAAAACTAGTGTGTATTTTTCTAAAAACACTCCTGAGGTTGTTGCTAATAAAATCACAGAAGGGAGTGGTTTTAAGCGAGTTTCAAATATTGGTAAGTATCTTGGAGCAATGATCAATCATGGGAGGGTGACTAAAAATCTATTTGCTGGTATATAAGATAAGGTGAAAGAGAGACTGAATAGTTGGCAAGCTCAGTCTCTTTCTCAAGCAGGCAAAGTGACCTTGGCACAATCAGTTTTGTCCACTATTCCATATTATAATATGCAAAGCAACATGCTTCCCAAAATGATCTGCAATGAACTGGAACATCTTCAGGGGTCTTTTATTTGGCGTGATTCGATGAATAAAAAGCACATGCATCTTATCAGTTGGGATACTATTACTAAGCCAAATAGTTTAGGTGGTTTGGGTTTTAGAAAGATGACTATCATGAATGAAGCTTTTTTGGGAAAATTAATTTGGAGTTTCCTTAATGAACCAGATCAGCTTTGGGAAAAAGTCTTGAAGGCTAAGTATATCCATACAGATAATGTTCATGAGGGGTTCACTTCGAGGACTGGCCATTCTCGGCTGTGGAAATTCATGTGTGTTATATGGCATAAGCTGAAACCAAGACTGATTTGGGATGTTGGGGATGGATCTATTATAGATTTTTGGGAAGGATAATTGGTTAGATCATGAAGGTAATTTGGCTAGTAAAGCTACTGCTCATATTCCCCAGGTAAGTTTTGGAAAAAAAGGTTATGGAATTTGTGATAGAGGATGGATCTTGGGATTGCGGAGAATTGTCCAACTTCCTTCCGCAGGAAACAATTCAGGTAATTAGAAGCCACCTTCCACCTCATGAATCTAATGGGCCTGATAGATTATTGTGGAATCTTCCTGGTTCTAGTGGGGTAACAGTCAAGCAGTTGTATAATGCTTTGGCAAATCAATCAGAGGATTTCTCTCAATTGAACAACGTGTGGTCTCAGATTTGGAAATTCAAAAGGCCAAACATAATCAGTTTTTTTATGTGGAAGACAGCTCATAACCAGCTGCCAACCAGGAAGACGCTGTCAACGCTAAATCTGTCTACTGCTACCTGTCCGTTGTGCAACGGTGATGAGGAGTCCATATTACACATGGCCAGAGATTGTAGAAGAATCAGAAATGTATGGTTAGATCTTTTATGGCGTGATCTGGTAAGTGAATTCTTTATTGCTGATCTTGAAAGTTGGCTATCGTTGAATTTGAGAATTGATTCACTGATGATATTTAATGCTTCTTGGTCCTTGGTATTTATTGTGACTGTTTGGCATGCCTGGATTTGGAGAAATAATATTATCCATGGTAGTGCATTTGATTGGTACTCATATAAAACTGAAACTATAGCCCAGGAAGTTAAGGAGTACTCTCAAGCTTGGTCAAGCTATTATGGAGTAAAGTCTAGAAGGACTCATGAGTTTATTTCTATTTGTTGGATTCCCCCAGAGACAGGATGGATAAAAATAAATACTGATGGGGCAACTAGAAGTGCTGGTGGTGGGGCTGCTTGTGGTGCAGTCATCAGGGACGAATCAGGCAGATGGCTTCAGGGCTTGGCTTATAATATAGGTCAATGTTCAGCTTTTGTTGCTGAACTATGAGGCGTCCTTAAAGGTCTTGAAGCAGCTTGGGCTGGTGATTGGAGGCGTTGCTTATTAGAAAGTGATTCTAGTGCAGTTATCACTCTACTCACACCAAGAATAGTAGAGTAGCTCGAGAGTCTCGTTTGGTGACTCGCATTCGAGCTTGGTTACAAAAGGACTGGGAGGTTCATTTGGTGCATGCATACAGAGAATGTAATAGTTGCGCTGACTGGCTCTCCAAGTACCCATTGGACCATCATATGGAGAGTAACTTATGTTTTTTTCCTTCTCCTCCCCCTGCTATTTTGCCTTTGTATTTGGCAGATTTCTCTTTGATTTGTAATTTCCGTAAGGTTGTGTTGACTTGATTGTTTTTCGGGGTTTTTTCCCCTCTATATTACCAAAAAAAAGGGATTGGCAAACTTTAGTCCGCCATAACTTATAAATATTCAGTTTTTTTTAAAGATCTTATATTACTCTTTTATAATGATGGATGATCTAGGAAATTCTTCTCATTTCTTTACGATTTTCTTACTCAATTATGCATATCTCAACATCACAGTGTAATAATTTAGAGAAAAGTTTACGTACCCAATTACACACATACAATTTTATACCAGACTCTTCAGCATGAGCTCATTTCAAGTGGGTGTTTTGATCAACAAAATGTCAACGATTCTTCCCTTCCACTCTATGCCCCGCCCTCAACACAATCTTTTATTTGAATTTTACAGACCCAAGAAACAAGTCTAGCACAATAATAAAATTTATTACATCAATTAATAAACCCGAAATTTAATAAAAATCCCATTAGAAAATCTACTTACACTAGATAATATAATCTCTACTTTACTTAGCAAGATGGCAGAGCCATATATCAAAAGCATATCATTTCACCTTTTCTTTAGAACGAAAAGCCTTAAATAGCTCTAAGAAATACCAAGGTGCTTTGCTTTGTTTCAATTTTCACCCTACTCATGACCTTGGAATTGCACATAGAGGGAGGCCATTGTCCATGTGAAGGGTAAACATGACCCTATAAGTCACATTTTTTGTTCCATTTGCCAGTTTAAACCTGAAGAAATGAAGCAGAACCATTGCTATTATTTTCATTTGTCTGTATGCAAAGTCCTTCCCTAAGCAGATACGAGGTCCAGCCTGCAATAACACATTGAAGCTTACATACAAGATTGGTAACAAAAATTCTCATCAAGAAAACAAACATAAAGGAAAACAAGTTACAAACATGGAAAGCTATGAATTTAAATGGAGATTCAGGTTGAAAAATTCCATTGTTGAGCCATCTTTCAGGACGAAATTCCTCAGCATCTTCACCCCAAATGTTGGACATGCGACCCATACCATAGGCCAAATAGTACACTCCATCACCCTTTTTTAGTTTGTGACCATCTGGAAGAATATCAGGTGCCTCTGCAGTCCTTCCGTCCTTGAATCATACCAAAGACATGATCATCAAAATCCACATAACAAGTAATGTTGTTTATGCTGTTGCAGCCTAACATGGCAAATAGGTGTGTGTGTACATTTATAGAGTCACATGAGATGAAATGAAAACCATAGAAAGCAATTTAATTTATGGGTTTTATATTTCTCATGTAACATGAGAATTTGAATTTCCCTACACATCCCTCGATTTTCATGCTAATGTGGGTTCTACACATAATTTTTTGGGTCCCCACATGTTTTTTGTCTCTACAACGTGAGAATTCAATTCTCATGTTGAATGAGAAATATAAAACCCTTAATTTATAGCTAAATGCGCACACATATTTTTTTTCAAGTTACCAAACTTGGATGCTTGAGTTAGCTCAATCGTCCAGAGCAAGAACTATTGTAAACGATAGTGGGTGATATTTAAATCACAAAGAGAATTGAATCTATATATGATACCAGATGTAATTATTAATCGTGAAAACAAAGTGCAATAAAAATAAAGAACAAACTCACAAGAAGTGTGTACGAATGAGATGTAAGTATGCAGAAAAATCAAGATGAATCCGAGTCGAACAGAAAAAAAATGCAGAAAAACAAAGGTGCCGAAGGTTGATGAACCCTTGTCTTCAAGGATATAACGGATTTGCGTCTCAAGAATGATGGCAACAATCAATAAAAAGCCCGAACGAACACAACTCGATGCACGAGGAATCACACCATGTACAATATGAATGCATGCATGCATGGACGAAGTAAAATTCTGACAGAGCAACGAAAGGGAAGAACCGGTTCTATTCAGAATTTGGAGGGAAGTAATGATTGGACAAAAAATTATTTACTAAAAAAATAATTATTTTTATTTCTCTCACACACATGCGATTGAACAAGCCAGCAGTGGTATAGCGCGCGTAGTGGACCAATGTCCACATAAGTCCTCTCTTCTCTACAAAATATGGAGTGCCCCAGGGAGCAATTTAAGAGTATGAGGTGCAAGCTTATAAACTTTTCCACCTCTTACTAGTTGTCCAATGTGGGACTTCTTAGTTTATAACCTACACACCCTTTCATCTTCCCTTTCTTTTTCTTTATCTTCTAAACCACTTCTTATTCATAACCCATGAGATGTTATACATAATTCCAACAAAAACAAATCAGATTGTGCAACTATCATAAGCGGCGCAAACTGTTTAAGTAGCATGTGATACAGATATTAGTATTATCATCAATCAACATTACCTTTGTCTCAAGCTAGTTGGAGTCGGCCATCAATGAACTCAAATAAAAAGTAAGAAAAAATTGATGGAAGAGAAAAAATAACTAAGCAATGGGAAAAAGGACTAAAAGGGATCATACAGATAATAGTATCTAATGTAAAAAATTTGTAAAGGATGAAATAATTCAAGATGGTTTTGAGCAAATTTATAGAAGGTACCGTAGGAACTGCAGGGTACAATCTCAAGGTCTCTGTCAATGCTGCATGAAGATAATGCATTTTATCAAGAGTGGCATCTGTTAAATTGGCGATGAACTCATCTATGTTGGATTTACTTTCATGGCTACAAGTGACATCTCTCACTTCTTGCGCAATCTTTTCCTCTACAAGAGGATTCTTGCAGAGCATATACAAGAACCATGAAAGAGTGTTTGCACTTGTGTCCTTGCCAGCTATCATAAAGTTCAGAATTATATCCCTCAAATACTTATCTGTCATAGTTGTTTGGTCCTTCTTACTCTCCATCAAAAACCTTGAGAGTATGTCCTCTTTAACATTCTGAAAACCAAAGCAACCATTTAAAGGAGGACTTAGAAAAAAACACATTTTTTGGAAGACTAGATGGTCCAAATGCATCATATCCAAAGTTTCACTACAAGGCTATTGAAAAATACTAGATACAATATCATTAATATTAAAGATATATAATATAAAATTATTAATGTGACATTCACTCTACATTTACATCTTTTAAAATGATACACACTTTTCCCTAATATAAAATTATTAATGTGAAATTCACCTATAAGTAGGTGTTCATCAACCGATCCAAACATTCAAACTGTGGTGACGCGAAAAACCGATAACCGAATAAACCGAAAAATCGAAAATCGAAAAAAAATCACAAATTTTAATTGGATCGGATCAGATTTCGGTTTGGTTTGTGAAAATCGATCCAATCAAAATCGTTCCAATATATTAATTTTCCTGTACCTATCTTGGCCTTTCGCCAATCATATTCAAAAATATTTAAACCCATTAACCCATCAACTAAACCCAAGAAAAAATCTAGCCACATCCCATCAGCAAAATTTCATATATGTATAACTTCATATCTCATCGCCCAAAAAAAAACTATATTATTGTTTATTGATGTTTCTGTGTTTAAAAAAAATTAAAAATGTTATTTGCACAATAATCATGAAACAAATTTTAGATTTTTCAAAAAGTTAAAACCAATCCAAATTCAAACCGAAAAAAATTGGATCGGATCGGATTTGAAAAAAATTTCAAACCAAATAGATGATTACATGATCCAATTCAAACTGTGAACACCCCTACCAGTTTAAGTTTTTGAGTTGAATTGATTCTTTAGTATCATCAGAGCCTCTGTGACTAAGATATAGTATATGATATATTCAAATGAAACAGAAACGATCATGAGCGGGGAACAGAAGTTTTTGATCAACTCACAGAATCTTGCTGAGCCAGTTGTGCTTTTTTGGTATTAATTACTCCATGGACGAAATCATCTATTAATTTCACATTTCGCTTAAGGGTAGCTTCACAACCAATGTTAAGAAACCTCTTGATCCTCCAGAATGGATCAACATAGCGCCAATAAATTAAAGCATTTGACTCGTCAAAGGCCTTCATGAACTCACTTCCCTCTTTGCTCGATCCCTCTAAGCAATTCAATTCTGTTCCAAACCCAACTTTGAATATGGAATCCATAGTGCACCTCATTAGTAAGTCCTAGAAAAAAGAACAAACATTGTATCTACATCACGCTTTGTAATTGTAAGATTATATGATGAACTGTTAGCAACTGAAAATAAAAATTGTTAATGTAACTTACTTGTAACCTTTATAATGTAATGTTATCATACTTTAAATTGTGAAATATAGCTTTAAATTGATGATGAACAAGCTTAGAATATGCTTAGATAATGAGATTAATTAAAGCCTCCTCAACAATTTCAACGTAAACAAAAATTGTGATCCTTCCACCACCAAGCACGTGGATCAACTTGCATCAGTTGTTCCAACTTAACCCGTGGTCTCGAGTTCAAACCATAGGTAAGCAACTGTATTAAAACCTGGTATGAAGAGCTTTGTTATCTTAGGGGATGTGCAAAATAACCAAAAAATTAGGTTGAACCACGAACCGAACCGAACCACCCCATAAAATAACCAGTTTTTAAAAATCAATTCATGAACCGAACTGGTTTTTAAAGAACCGATTTTTAGAACCGGTTTAAGAACTGAACTGTTTCCGAACCGAACCTAACCACTTTCAAACCGAACCAAATTAATTTTTATAACTTTATTTTTAAAAAATTTAAATTTTTTTTTTCAAAAGAGGGTCGACCCGAATCGGTTCTGAACCGGTTCCGAACCACTTCCGAACCGAACCAGTTTTGAACCGAACCGAACTACTTAAACCAATTCGGTTCGGTTTTTCAAAAAAATTGGTTCGGTTCGACCCATACACATCCCTAGCTACCCTTGTGGTCGGCTTGACTTGGAATTAGTCTGTGCTTGTTAGTGACCATGGTTTATAAAAAATAAAATAAAAAAAATCTAATCCTTCCTCAATCATATACTACTTCCTATGGGAAAAATAACCACTTACTTGCATATCAAAAACATGACCCGCATGGGAAAATCGTGATATAACTCCAACCAACTTTGCAGCATTCTTTCTAAAAACAGAACAACTGAAATCTCTAAGAACTCTTGTGGAGAATTCATAACTAGCAAGCTTCCTTTGTTGCCTCCACTTGTCACCATCAACATTAAAAATCCCAGCACCAAAAAGATCAGCCACAACGCCCTGGTCATACTTGCCTTTGGAGTACTTATCAAAGTTGGTTTTCAATATGTGTTCAACGTTTCTTGTATCTATGGTGTACACATCGCTTTCTTCTAAAGCAAGAAGCCTGAAAGTTGGATGAGTTTTGGCCATTTCAGCAAGGTAATCATGGAGTGTGTTGAAATGGAATAGTTGGCTAAAAGTTGTTCCTTTCACAGGTGCGTATTCTGGGTCCCCTATGGATTTTCCTATGAACAAGGTTAGCATGATGAGACACAAAGCTATTAAGAGACCGAGAAAAGAGAAGGCTATGAAAGTCAACAGGGTGTACAAAACGTCCATTTCTTCTCTGTATGTTGTTCATGAGAGGTTCTGTTCCAAGAAAAGGTGGCGTCTATGTATAATATTATCGAAGTTTGGAGCTTTTATAAATGGCTGCTATTTGCATTTAGTTTATCACTCATGCCCCACGACGCTATTTTGCATTCAGTTGACCATTCATGCCCCATGACTGTACTTCGCATTTGTTTGACTATTCATGCCCCATGACGCAAATGATGTTAATGGATCACTCGCGGAAGTCCGTTTAAATTGATTTTACTTAAAGTATATAATAAGGGTTTTATAAGAGTTATTTTGGAGGAAAAGTGATTCTGTTATGTTACAGAGATTTATTTTGCGTGCCAAAATTATTTTTTTTTATAAATGGCTGCTATTTGCATAAAATATTATGTGTGTACAAAATTTTTTATGATCATATTAAATTATAGATGATAAATTCATATAATAAATATATAAATAGAAGTGATATGACAATTAAAATAATTTGGTTTAACAGTCAGCATGTTACTCCCCTTTCCTTAGGTGTCAAGTTTTAACCTCATGAGTGCAATTGTAGTGGAATATTTTATTACTCCCCTTTTCTTAGGTGTCAAGTTTGAATATGAGTGTAATTGTAGTGGAATATTTTACCACAATTTTCAAGAATCAGTTCAACCAAAAAATGGGTACCGGGTTAGCTCCGATTTTGGACTGGTTCACAAGTTTTTGACAGAGTTGCATACCTAACCAATTAATTGATTAAATTGGACCGATTAGTGGTCCGATTCTTGATTCAACCAGTCTAACCAATTGAATCGGGCCATTTTAATAACAATGAATGAGGGTCCAACTTATTAATGAGGTGTCGGGTTCGGGATTGCCCTACGGTGCACGAGTAGCAACTCCGTGTTTATGAAGACATGGTACTATTGCAGGGATGTCAACTGATTCAAATTGTGGTAACCGAACCAAAAAATCGATAACCGAATAAATCAAAAACCAAAAACAGAAAAAACAGAAGAAAAAAAACCATAAATTTTAATTGGATTGAATCGATTTTTGGATTGTTTGATAAAAACTGATCCAATATATTAATTCCTCTCTACCTACTTGGGCTTTTCCCCAATCATAGCTCAAAAAATTCTAAACTCAAGACCCATCAACTAAACCCAAGAAAAAATCTGGTCACATCTCATAAACAAAATTTTATTTGTGTAGAGCTTCATATCTCATTGCCAAAAAAAATTATATTAATGTTTACTGATGCTTTTGTATTTAAAAAAAAATTACAAAACCAATATATACAAAAGATGTTATTTGCACAATAATTATGAAACAAATTTTAGGATTTTCAAAAAATCGAGAACTGATCCAATCTAAATCGAAAAAATTGGATTGGATCGGATCGAATTTGAAAAAATATTCAAACCAAATGGATGATTACATGATCAAACTGAAGGGGATTCGATCAAATAATTTTTACTTTTAAAATTGATTCAATCCAGATCGCGAACATCCATACTATTGCGGACTTGAGCACACAAATTGTCATTGCAGTGGCTTAGAGTTTTTTAAGTACCTAATTTTTCTTTAGTTAGTGTTTGGCCAAACATATTTAGTTAATTAAGAGACACATGATAACGAATGCGGGAAAGAGAATATAACGATGGTACACATACTCTTACATAAACTATGTGTATTACTTTTTTTTTTTTTTTAAATATAATTTCTCATATTGCATCTGATAAAATTATTTCATATAAATACAAAAAAAAATGTCTCATTCTCTTTTTTGCGTGTGCATGAGACAAAATTGTCTTGTGTAACATGAAAAACTATATTCCTTACTTTCTTTTATTGGGTGTGATTAAATCTGTCCTTATCAATGTTAATAAAATCGGATCCAGCCGGATCCACCCGGGAACCGATAAACCGGTCATATAATTGGTCCGATTGAAGCAATGGATCGGCCATGCATCAGAACCAGTGTGAACCGACTGATTTTCATGAAAACTGATAATCGGGTCGGTTAACCGATGACGCGGTCCAGTCCAAAAAAAATCATAATGGACATATTTGAGTATTTTTTGCTGATTGAATTACATATGTTATGTACCTGCAACATTAATATTATCTCAATTATGCACTATGCAGGAAATTTTGATTTGATTTAAAGTTAGAGATGTCGTTTACTAAACCTGAAGCCCCATATTTCGATTAGTATATTTTTTTTATCCTTTATTGGATAATAATGTGTGATTTATTATTATTTTTATTAAAATATTTGAATTTTTTATCATTTTTTATATATATTTGAGTATGTTTATAATTTTCTAATATAAATTATAGAATTGTATATAATTACTGGATCATGCAATTAAACCAATGATCCAATATCTCTGCCGAATCAATAGTCGGGCCTATTTTAATAACATTGGTCCTTACCATGCTCAATGTAAAAATTTCTTATTGCATATCAGTTTCCTATATTTATGTTTTAACACTACACTTTTATTTATTGCATTTTAGTCCTTTCAAACTTCTAACACAATTTTCTGTATTTATTCTTCAACCCTGAAGTTTTAGTTTAATGCGTTTTGGTCCTTTTAAAACTCTATTAAACTTTTTTTTTTAAATTAAACTTTTAAAATGTAACTTTTTTTAGTGTATTAGTTTTTGAAAAGCTGTTTTTTTAAGAAAATAAAACTTATTTTTTTTTTTTAAAATAAACATTGTTGTTTGCACACTCGTTAAGATTGTTTGAACATAAACGGCGAGATTATTCTATGATGTATACAGTGCAAGTATTCAGTCTTAAGTACAGAAGGTTACATTTACAAATATTTTATTTATAAAATTTTATAAATTACATTATGTCTTACCCATAAAATATTCTTGAGTGAAGTTTTACGGGTAAAGCATAATGTAGTTTGAAAAAAAAAATTGTCAACATAATCCTCTCTTAGTTAATATGGGAAATATAAAAATCATGTTCTAGGAAGAAAAATATGGTCATATTATAGATTATACCTATGTATTACGAGTAATACATAGTTATAATATTAAAGTTATTTTTGTTCTCTCTGTCACGTCATAGCCTTTTTATGAGAGAGGGAAAAATAGTTTTTAATAGTATAACTATATATTATCCGTAGTACATACTTTTATTTTTTTTGCAGTACCAGAATTCTTTTCTTGCAACATGACAGATTGAAACCCCTAAGTATATAATAAAAGAGAGAGATTATACTATCAATCCATTTTTTCTCATAACCTCTTATAACCACTTTTTTTTTATCGTTAAATCAAAATTAAATGGTGGTTATAAAATAACATCAATTAAGAGTCAATGATTTAATTTTGATCAAATCGTGAAAAAAAGTGGCCGTAAAGGAAAATATATTATAGGTATAACCTCCTTTGTAATAAAATTGTTCACAAAATCAGTTTTGTCAAAATTGTGTAATACACACATCTTTTATTTTTGGTACATAATACACACATCTTTTTTATTCGATGGAGATTATACTTACAATCTCTTTATTCTCACAACCTCTTACAACTACATTTATGGTTATGGTTGTTGATCAAAATCAAATCAACAGTTATAAAATAACATTAAATGAGGAGGTAAGGGAAAAGAGGGTAAATGATAAAATTTATAAATAAAGTTTAGAATAAAGATATAATTAGAAAATAAATGTGAGAACTCTAAAAAATTGACATACATCTCAAAAAAAAGCTTCGAGATTTTAACTTTTTTTTTTTTTCATTATAAAAAACTCTTTTAAGATGAAAACTTTTATAAAATTATGTTTGGTTAGGAAGGAAGGGCTAGGATATTGTATTGTAACAACCAAATAAAGTTATTATCACGTGACTACCAACCAATCTCACCGTTAGATTGGTTATCTCATCCTACGGTCCAGATTAGATTCTTAAATAGCCTTTTGTCTCCCCTTCTCTCTCTTCCCTTCTCTCTATGCCCATCACAGCCGCCGCTCCCATCACCGCCGCACTCTTCTGTCGCCGCTGCGGCCTATCGCAGACCCATCGTTGTTATCCCTCTTAGAGTTGTGCACCCCTCACTCTTCCAAGCATGGATATTATCCCTTTAAACGCATGAACAACCTATTAACAGATTCTTTGACCTTTTTAATACCATTGATCAAAAGAAAGAAACATAAAGCAGTTTGTTGATGTGTACAGAAGCCATTGACAGTTAACCAGCGAAAAAGAATAAGGTACAACACCATGCTTGGAAGATTGTGCAGGATGACTCCATTTGGGATTTGTTATTTTTTTTGCTATCCTTTTGTTAGGGTTTGTATAGAAGGGAAACAAGGAACTATGTCTGTCAGTGTTTCGGTGATGTAAAAAAATGTTCATAACTTTGAGAGGGATAACGGCGGTGGGTCTGTGGTAGTCGGCGGCGACTGTGATGGGCAGAGCATATAGTGAGAGAGAAGGGAAGAGAGAGAAGGGGAGAAAAAGGGCTATTTAAGGATCTAATCTGGACCTTAGGATGAGATAACCAATCTAACGGTGAGATTGGTTGGTAGTCATGGTAGTAACTTTATTTGGTTGTTACAATATTCTAGCCCAAGAAGGAGAGCAAAAAATAAGAACTCCAAACAAGCACCAAATTAAACTTATACTTTAAAGACTTTGAAGTTGAACAAATTGATTCATCTAAATATTCTCTTCGGTAAGCAAGTCGGACCCATGTATGACAACAGTTGATTTTTTCATTATTTGGTGAATAATTTGCTTATGTTAAACCAGTGATGGAAAAAAAAATATAGACTATTGTTTAAGGGAAATATAAAAATTATGTTGTAGGAATTTTTGCAAAAAAATTAAATTAAATTAAATATTGGGTAATATATAGTTATGAGGGATATAAAAAAAATTAAAATTATAACGATATATACTACCTGTAATACATAATTATAAGGGGTATGAAAAAAATTAACTAAAAAACTCTGACGTGTCGTGTCCGATACTTCCCGACACTCTCGGACACTCCGACACTCCAATCCAACACGCATTATAGAAATTCAAAAAAAGGTTCAAAGGTTGTTGCGTTGAGTTTTTAGTTCCAACTATTAGATTTGTTAGATTACGATTACCATTTTATTAAATTTAATATAAATATTTGGGATATCTTATGTTTCTTTGCAAAATTTATGAATAATATAAGTTTAGATTCATTTTTTTTGTTAAATTATTGAATATTAAATACAATATACACTATATAAATTAAAATTATTATTTAATATCAAAACGTGTCCTAACGTATCGAAATCTAACATTTTTTAGAGGACATCTGAGTGGACCCATTGTTTAAAGTCATAATACATTTTTTTGTTTGTCTTGCAACAGGGGTTGTTTAAAGTCATAACACTTTTTTGTTTGTTTCAAGTAAAAAAAAAAAAAATTGGGATCAGAGTATGTGTCTCTCTTCTCGAATGGGGGATTAGTCACATTCTTTTTCTGGTGATGAAGCTTAATACACCCGCTATTTCAATGAGGAGCATACTCCGAAGACAAGATAACCGGATGAAGTTAAACAAATGTTACAAATAATACCATATGAGCCTTACATTGTTTCTATCGATTTAATCACTATGGACGTTTTGTATTAAAAAAAATATATATATATATCACAATAGACAATTCTTCCTTCTTCTTCTTTTTTTGTAATTTTTTTTTTTTATTTCAACTCTAATTATCTCTTTAAAGTGAGTCGGCTCCGATATTTTCATAAATTTCAACTCTTTGAACCGACTACGAGACTAAGGAATACCTAGGGAACAAACCAAAGGAAGCCTTGTTGGAATTTTCCTTACTTCCGAGCAAACTCACTTTCCTTTGATTAAAGCATTCAAATAATGAATTCATTTGAAATATAACAAATTGTGTCCTGTTTTAAGTCTACCTCTTGGAATTTTACATATGATAATCCGGATGAGTTATCACTTTATTCCTCTCTTTTTTGCTCTGGGAATAGACAAGTTGGGCATCAAGATTGGGAACATTAGGCAAAGGAAGAAAATCCAAAGCTCAAATCTATTGTAACAGAAAGATCAAAGCATCTTGATTTTATTTATCAAATGCCCAAAGAAGCTTAAGACAGTACCCAAGAAAAAGAAGCATAACATACAATCCATATAGTGTACACAGCATCAGTGCCACCTTATGTTATACAGACCAAGCCTTATTTTAATTATTTTCCTTCATATAATTCATAATTCCTATCATAGTTATTACTTATTAGTAGTAACTATAATATATTTCTTACTTAATAGTAATAACTATAATATGAACTACTTCATGTAAATATCCTCTGAGAGGCCATTAACTCCTATCTTGGAATTGACCCTAGATAAAATGGGAGAGTGAGGATCCACCAAAGGGAAGCAAGAGACAACAACTTTTCCCCTAGCTCTTCCAGTTTCTATATATCGAAAAGCCTCAATTACATTGTCAAAATGATATGGACCTGTGGGATCAATCTCAGGTTTGAGCTTTTTGCATTCCAAATATGGCCTAAGCTTTTCCAAGCTTTCCCCAGACACTGTCAAGCTTGAATAAACTGCTCTTGGATGTGATGGAGGCCATGTTATGTCAACTATTGCTCCATCATTCTTTGCTACAACAAAAGATTTCTTGCAGTCACCTGAAAATTTTGAAAGATGTGTTAAAAAGTACATAAAAAAGTCAGCATCTTTATGATGCAAATAATTAGTTCCTATAATGACAAACCCCAATGCACCAGGTTCTCCGACTCGTGAGAATAGGAGTGAGGATCAATTATATGCAGTCTTACCTTTGTATTTTTGCAAAGAGATTGTAAATCATATCGGAACCTGTTACCTTCAGGTCATAAGGAGCAATCTTACTAATGCCCCAAAACTCGCCCACAAATAGTTAGTTACCAAAATGAAGAAATTTACAAATTGTGTCATAAAAGTTTACCAATTGTGTCATAAAGAAAGTCAAATTTCTCCTCAATGTCTTCATATTTAGTCTTTGTATAGTCCACCACTTTATCAGCACCTAACTGCTTTACAAATTCCACTTTTGGGGTGCTACAACTAGCCACAACATAAGAAGCTCCATAGAAATGTTTGGCTAGCTGAACCACTAAAGTTCCAACCCCACCTGCTCCACCAACCACAAATATTGTCTGGCCCTTCTTAAAACCTGCAGTTGTGAAGCCTTCTATTGCTGTCTGAAGTGCCAAAGGCAAGCTTGCAGCCTCCTCAAATGAAAGGCATTTTGGTTTTCTTGCAACCAAGCTCTCTTCCACAACAATGAACTGTGCCAAAGTTCCAAGCTGCTTTAGTTTTTCCCCATTATTGAAATCTTGGATGTTGCCATAGACCTCATCACCTATATCAAATTTTGTAACATCAACACCTTTTCCTATCACCACACCAGCCATGTCACAGCCAGGAACCACCTGCATAATTTGACTTTTTCCCTTTAATTCATTTGTTAAATTTATGCATAATATTCCTGCTACTCTTCACAAAAACTTCTTGTTGAAATATATAAAATCATTAATGTACCCTCACCAAAAAGTTTAAGCTTTTGGGTTGAATCGGTTCTTTACATGGTATCAGAGCTTCGGTATACCGGGTTCGATCCTCACCGTCCCCCACTTTCTTTCCAGTGGAATTTCTTTCTTCGCACAGGTAGATGGGCCTGTGCATCGTCCACCCTTCAAGCCCAGTGGGCTTTCGTGTGAGGGGGCGTGTTGAAATATATAAAATCATTAATGTAGCCACTTCTCTTCAAACTAGCAACTGTTAACGAACCATTTCACCCAAGGTGAGGATCGAACTCGTGACCTCATGGTCCCTGAAGCTCTGATACCATGTTCTTTCACCCAAAATCTTCTTTTTTAATACTTTATATTTTATTCACTAGCAACCACGTATGATTTATCTTTCATGTTATTATCTTCATGCATAAATTATATATAAATACCTAGGCCAAATAATGTTTTTCCCTTTTAAATATCCCACATCCCCAAGAAATATGCTTTAATGTGTAAAAGCAGCATTAAAGGTATTTAAGTCTACATCATTAAACCATCACAATATTGATGGTAACCAATAATGCAATAGCCCAGTGGTTCTCAGGAAAAGATGTTATCCACTTATGATATTGTCTAACTTAGCAAATGGCTCCCTAGATTTTGAGACACATACAAAATTGTTTCATATAATGGATTTAGAGTTTCATACTCACAGGAAAGTCAGAAGGAAAGATGGGAGATTGACGCCTCTTGACATCAATTGGATTCAAAGCAGCAGCATGAACTTGGACAAGTAGTTGGTTATGCTGAGGAGTAGGAATAGGTAAAATCCCCAGCTTAAGGACTTCCTTAGGACCATACTCTTCATAGAACCAAGCTTCCTGCATTTTCATGTTAAATTTTAGAAAAATTTCCTCTCAAATGTTTTTAGACAATTGGACCTGCCAGACACTATATTAAGTTGAAGAGTGAATGAAAGGTACATATTTTTCTGAGAGAGATCGTCTATTTAAGGAAGGCATAGAAAGTCGGAAACTTACTTCATTGTCATATTATTCTCAGTCCAAATCCAAATGGGAACTCATTTCACCAATTGGACAAAAACAAAGGTGGTAAAATCTAGAAAATGGAATTTTCATGCCGTTATACTTCTTATACATAGCATGAAATAACTATTGAAAATTGTTGAACCCAATTGTAACGCCCTGTCGCTCCAAGCATCAATGACTATCCCTATACACTAACATGAGACTTTTCAGCGTGCTTTATCCTCACTCGCACACTTCCCGAGAAAACTTCCCCGGAGGTCATCCATCCCATAATTACTACAAGTCAAGCATGCTTAACTACGGTGTTCTTCCGTTCCGAACTATTGAAAAATAGATGCATCTTGTTAGTATACGTAGTACCAATTAATTCTTATAAGTTATTCCCAACTGTACCGTCCCATACCAGCACCTCTTTCGGGTGTTGATTCGATTCATTCATGTACCCCGCCGCTGGAAGCCTCCCAGGAGCCGCTCCTTATCTGTGTCCTTGCACATCGACGATCACTCCCCGCCCTCGTCAGAGTGCACGGGATGTTACACCAATAATTATTATAAGGGTTTTATAATTCTCATTCAACATGAGAATCATAATTTTCCTACACACCCTTCGATTTCTGTTCTGATATGGGTCCTACATATACTTTTTTCTAACACATGGGTCCCACATGCTTTTTATCTCTACAACATGACATTTCAATTCTCCTTCAACATTGAGAATTATAAAACCCTTATTATAAACTACCTTCCACGTGAAAATAATGTCATCTTTAAAAGAAAGGAATTATTAAATCTTTATAGAAGTCTATTACATTGACATAATTGATAGAGAACTGCTACATGGTTGAAAGAAGACAGGGCTAAGAATACTCATATCTGATTCTTTCCTTTTCTTCCTTATGTTTTAATCATCTTAGTGCTTAGTAGAAAACCCCATCTAAACCAGTTATCTAAAGCAGCAAACTTAAAGTTACTTTCTGCTTGAGAATTTGAAAATGGAATTGCAATAAGCCTACAACATTTAATTACTTGAAATATATTAGGGGTGCTTATTGTAATTCTTGTGCTTTCCTAGCACTTCCATGTTATCACCAAATTTATGTCAAGTAAAAAACTGATCAAATAAAACATAATGATTTTCTTAGAAGAGGGGTTGATCCAAAGCCATAATTGATTCAGTGATAGCTAAGATACAAGAAGCAAGATATTATCTTGTACTTGAGGATAACCAATACATGAATGGCTCTCATAGATTGGTACTGATAGGTTTGTTCTCTTTGTTAGTTAAGATAGACATGTCTGAATTGAAATTCATTAATGTTGGCCCCAACAAGTTATTATCCAAAGCCATGATTTATTCAGTGATGACTAAGATACAGGAAGCAATATATTATCTTTTTCTTGAGGATAACCATAACATGAATGGTTCTCATAGCTTGCTGATAAGTTTGTGTTGAGATATTATCCCAAAGTTCTTTACATGGTATCTGTAAAGAACCTTGGGATACATCACCCAAAAAGCTAACTCAAAGGGTTGGGAGTGCCCAAGGCCTTATAAAGGCCACATTAGTTGTTCATCCAACCAATGTGGGACTACATATCTCAACACGCCCCCTCACACGAGAGCCCATTGGGCATGAAGAGTGGATGATGCAACGGGCCCAACCTACCTGTGCTAAGAGAGTCCACAAGAGAAAGTGGGGGACGGCGAGGCTCTGATTCCATGTAAAGAACCTTGGGATACACCACCCCAAAAGCTAGCTCAAATGGTGGGAGTGCCCAGGGCCTTATAAAGGCCGCATTAGTTGCACATACAACCAATGTGAAACTATATATCTCAACACGTCCCCTCACACGAGAGCCCTATCCCAAGCTTCTTTACAGTTTGATTCCTTAGGGAGTTAAGATAGACATGTTTGAATTGAAATTCATAATGCTGGCCACAAGTACGGACGAATATGACTTTGTAGTCTTCAAAAATAAACACTGAAAAACAAGTTATCAACAAAGTATGGTTGGAGTTCATTTGCTATAGCAGAGTTTTAAAAGGACATTACTGGAAGCAGCTTGAGAAGTGTGGTACATCTTTCAGAGAGTGACAAATCTTAAAAGCTGAAAGAGATGTTAACCTGATAATATTATCAGTAATCAACTACCAGTCAACGACAATGCTAAGCACTTCATGATTCCATTTGCATTTTGTTTTGTTGTTTATATCCATTTAGCAGTGTTTAATTTATCCAATCTTTTATCTTGGCTCTTTCATCCTTAAGGACGCTTATTCTTATTGGCTCTTATGGTGTTGAATTGTGTGGTACATCTTTCAGAGTGACAAATCTTAAAAACTGAAAGACATGTTAACCTGATAATATTATCAGTAATCAACTACCAGTCAACGACAATGCTCAGCATTTTATGATTCCATTTGCATTTTGTTTTGTTGTTTATATACAGGATAATATTTCTCTTATTTCATGATTATTTCCTATTTCTTTCAAGCATTTTAATTTTTTTTCTGTTGTTTGAGTATGAGATAATATTTTTCTTATATCCATTTAGCAGTGTTTATCAATAAATTATAATAGTTGGATTGACAATCTTTTATCTTGGCTCTTATATCCATTTAGCAGTTTATCCAATCTTTTATCTTGGCTCTTTCATTCTTATGGACGCTTATTCTTATTGGCTCTTCTGGTGTTGAATTGTGTGGCTATTAATCTTTACATGTAGAAAATCAGTAATATCTAACGAGTTTATGGAGCAAAATCTTCTTGTCACGTTGATTTGATGTCTAACAGTTGTTTTGCTTGCAAATTATTCATTAATCTTCTTTAAAGAGTTTGATGTTTCTTTGTCATATGAGATAAAATTATCATTATCTCCTACACATATATTAAAGTATATAGGACCTATGTGAAGCCATGTGAAAAAAAGAAAGAGGAAAAAAAATATACGTAGGAAATAAAATTATCTCTTATAACATGAAAGATATTAAATCTTTATTTAAAATATAGAAAGTTACATTCGTAATTTGTACTCAGAACTGCATTCACTGGTATAAGTTGCTACAGTTTTTTTTTTTTTTTAAGATAAAATTTCAAACTCAAGATTTATAAACATATTATTACAGCGCCAGCGCCACTTTAATTAGTTTCAACTCAGTTTTATAGGATTTGATTTATGGAACTCATACCTTACTTCCTAATGCTACATACTTTTTTTCATAGGGATGTCCCCACTTATTTGGACGAAATTAATCCTCTCTGTAGAATAGAATGTAAAGAATTTTGCCACTGGCCCAAATTATTTTGCATAAGAATTGAATCAGAAACCTTTCACCTCCATTAATCCACTTCTTAGACGCAATTCGTTTATAATTATGAATATATTACATAGGGAAATAATTTTATTATGTAGTAGGAAAATAGTTATTTTATGTTGTAGAAACAAGATTATAAGTGGAACTCATAAGTAAGAGGAGAGAAAAAAAAAAAGTGGGACTCACCAATCTCTTGCGTGTGTAAGAAATTTAGTTATCTCATGCAAATTGAGATAAATATAACCCTATTAGATATTGTTGACGAGGGTTGAGGGTTTTGAAGAAAATGGAGAAAGGAGATAAATATACTATTTTGAGTACATATTCTTTAATTTAAAGGTGTTTCGAATGAAAAAATAAAATAAAATGATAAATCATCATAAGTCATAACAGTTCAATCATTATTTTATTTTTTTAATATACATAACTCTCCTAATCAATATTGTCAAACTCGAGTTTCTACGTAGAAAAACGGAAAGAGTGGTAGAAACGGAAACCGTAGAAACGACACGAAACGTAAAGTTTCTACTTTTTACTACTTAAGTTCAAGATACAAAATTATATATATATATATATATATATATATATATATATATATATAGAAAATATCACATAACGAACATGTGTGTTGAGCCACTTATCTATCTAAAAAGGAAAAAAAATTATAACCAAGTATCAAAATTATAAACAGTGATAACTAACAAGTAATAAATAAGCAATCTGCTCTAACAGCTTCATACACTCTGCAGATCTTGGATCATCACTCATCAGGATATAATTCCACTTCTTTCAATGCACACAATTATCCAAAAATACAAAACGATTCTCATAGCATAACTTATAATAGAATTGCAGTTTTATTAGATATAATTATAAAATACATATATCCAAACAAAAAGATATCAAGATATTGTGCATATGATTTGGGGAAAATGAAAAAATTGGGTTCTTTTTAATTTCTATTTTTGTAAATCTTTAAAAGTAAATCGTTTTAAGTAAAAACGGTCAAAATGGTAAAAACTTAAGTTTTTACCATTTTTATGATATATATAATTTTTGGAAAAAAAAAACAACAAAGAGATGGAGAATTCTTGAGAGTTTATTGGAGTTTCAGAAATTCGAACTATCAAAACGGAAGATCTTCATATTCTTTCTCTTTTTTAGGTTCACAAACTTTTTTTCTTTTATGTTTATTTTGTTAGACATATTCATGTCTGGCTAATTTTACTATTGTGGTGAGGGTCAGAACAGTTTTTACTTGCACCACTATTTTTTACATTTTTACAGTAGGTTTTGACAACAATGCTCCTACTTCAGAAATGGTAACGTGCCGTTTTTTATGAGACAACCTGTGAAAGGAGAGATGGACTAAACGGTGCGCTTTGCGCTCGGGCGGCTTCTTCTATCAAATTCAAATTCTCAGAACAAACAGTTTAAATTTCAGAATCCGTTCACCACCGAATTGTGTCTATATGGTTTGGTTTCACGATTCTGAGATAAAGATTCTTGAATATGCTTATAATGGTGAGCTTTACAAGGAAAAGAGGTAATCAGTCTCATGAGGTTGTGATTTGTGAAGGTTGTCTATCCTGCGTAACCTTTTCCTTGCTACACACTATGCCTTTCCCGCTTCTTGTACCTTTCTAACAAACTATGTTATTATCGCTTTTAGAGGAAGCCTAACTGTGTCTTAGTTGTTGGATGATGTACATTTTTCGTTGATTCTAGTTATTGTGTCAAATTATTGGGTTTTCACTTTTGAAAAAACAAAACAAAACAAAGCGATTGTTTGTTTTGTGAGGAAATTAATTAAATAACTGAAGAGGTTGAATGGGCAACAGAGTGGGACTCATCTTAAAAATAAAAATTTAAATATGAAATTATGATATGTTTAGGATGATTGTAGGTATATCATCAGAAACGGGGAAGGCATCGTACCGCTGTGATGAAGAATTAAGACACCGTTTTGATTACCTGGGATGAAGAGGCGAGCGTGACAAGTCCTCACGTTCAGATCTCCTTCTCTAGCCTTACGATCTGCAGCAACGCATCACGAATAGTTGCAAAATCTGTTATACGATTGATCTTCTAGCTATGACTCAAGGGGACCAGAGAGTTGTGTGGGCAACTGTTCAGATGATGAACATCTTGGAGTGTTTCTTGTTTCTGATGTGTTTTTACCCTAGGAGGCACAAGTGGAGAATATGTTCTATATATACCTGCTCAATCCAACTAACCCTAAGCTTCATGGGTTATACTTGGTCATTGGGCTTAGTGCAAAGACATACTAATGACATGCTGTGAAATATGAAATTGTAGAGAAATTAAGTGAAAACGGATTAGAAAATCAAAAATTTTTATATAAATTTCTAAGTAGGAATTGGTATATTCTGTACTTATCATTTTATGACTTCTTTTTGAAGCAAGTCTTCTGTACTATTTGAGTCAGAAATTGACTGTTATGGTGTCAATATTTTGTGTATAGAATGAGATTCGTCGATTCAGAGTCTCAAAACTAGTTTCATGTATCATCCTAACTGCATGTCTCATTCTATATGGATAAAAGCTTCAAAGTGATTCGAAAAGTTTGATGGGCAGGTTTAAATTTTTTTAATTTTTATTTTATTTTGTCTTTTCATTTTTGGGTATTACGATTGAATATTTTTGACATATATATCAAGTTGGTTCATGGGAAGGAATGAAGTGCGTATCCCAGCTTATTTCATATCTTTGTTATGCAATGTTTACTTTCTCATGAGGAGGAATACTTCATTCTTTGTCTGAAATTTGGAACAGCATGGCGGCCAAATTTTCTTTTCTTTTCAACCTCCCACGGGAGCATGTTTCACATTTTTTTTTATCTTTCCACGTTCCATGTGATGCACTTACAAAGTTATAGTGTTCCATTGCACATGAATATCAATTATTGATTCAAGAAACTCGGTGTTAACTAGAATTGTTGTTTAATAACTATAGTTCAATTGTTAAAAAAAATAATAATTTAAAATATAATAAATTACGATAAATTCAAGCCCAAATAAAGTAACAGATAATATTGTGATTTATTTGGTAAGAAAAGGAAAGCAACAAATTTGGCATGATTTGATATCTAAGATTTGGTACTTTTTTAAATATTTAATTGTAATTATTTATTTATTTTTATAATTTAATTACCGGTATATTTATTTTTAGGAATTTTTCTTATTTTAAGGATTTTAAATTTTGAATTTTGAATTTTTGATTTTTGATTAATTTATAATTAGTCAATAAAAGAATTCATAAAACTCTATGAGTTGAATTTTGTTATTTTGATAACTAAAATTAAGAATTGAAGGATACTTTTTATGAAATCTTAACTTTCTATTTAGCTATTTTTTTATTTTGGGATATTCTAATAGATTCATCGCTTCGTGACTAATCCAATTCAAGGTGGGTTCCGGGATTAAGATTTTAAACCCCTCTCAAAGACGGTACTAGAGAGGATCGAATACATGCTCTCACCCCATCTACTCAGTTTCTTAGCGTCAACTGAGTTATCATCATTTGATATATTTATCTATCTTTTCTATGTGCTTTTCGCATCACTTTATCTTCTCGTTTCTCCTTTATATGTATATAGAGAGAGGGCAGAATCATTTGATACCTGTGTCAAATTTTGAAATTTAATACTAAATACCAACCGTTGATTTTCGTTAATCAAACTTATTAATTAATTATTAATTCCCAATAAATAATAAGAGTTGCTTCATTTCCTCTAAACTCTAAGCATCTTTTGAAAATTTTAATGAAAGTTTAAATCATTGCATATTCCTTTGCTCTTGTAAGCTATGTTGCACCGATGCCGACATGGGGCATGAGAGACGATACGACATGACATGCCGACACGTTAATTCTAAAAATATCATATTTCGACAAGTTAAGACACTTTTTAATATTAAATAATATTTTTAATATATATAATATAATTTATATTTAATACATATAGCAGTTCATAATAAATCATATAACCAATTAAATATTCAAATTC
Source organism: Gastrolobium villosum (assembly GCA_032173675.1). NCBI lineage: Eukaryota > Viridiplantae > Streptophyta > Magnoliopsida > Fabales > Fabaceae > Gastrolobium > Gastrolobium villosum. The sequence continues at coordinate 77,527 of JAVKPL010001964.1, read as the reverse complement.
TATAACATAAATATAAAGCAAAAGTAAATTTTCATATATTGTTAATTTTTTATGTCAAATTCCATAATAGAAAAAAACTAACTTATAAATTAATTTTTCATTTTTAGTTAATAAAATAAAATTTAGACATAAAAAAAAGATGTCGGATGTGTGTCAGAGAGTTGATTACGTGTCGAAAAATGTTGACTGCATATCAAAAACACATATCAGAATATGTCGAAACATTGACCGCGTGTTTCAATATATTGACCACGTGTCGATGTTTGACACGTCTCCGACGCACAATTTTTTAAAAAATCTCGTCTAGCTTGTAAGTAGTGGCCGCGAAACAAATATCCTGAAATTAAGGGTTGAATTCTAAGGAGGGTGCGCATTTCTTACACTTCGAAACATGTATGGCTCTTTGAGGTAAAAGCATCGCCGTAAAAAAATTGGAGGATAAATTTTTAATAGTTTCATTTTGGATAGGTGTATTTTAAAAGCTTGAGTATAAATTTGGGGATTTTAGATTTTGGGTACTAGTAAATGATAATAAGAAAGTTGAATTTTGATCTCAAACAAAAAAAAAAGAGAGTAGAATTTTGAATTTTCAGACGAGTTTCTTGGAGATTATAAATCTTATAATTAAAAAGTTTATCTAACTTCCTTATTAATTGTTAGTTCAACCCAAATCAAACTCATGTGCGCTGCGGGCTATCCGAGTTGGTTCATTGACCCACATTTCCTTTATTTATTGATATAAAGTCTAAAATTGTTAATTTCAGATGTTTTATTTAAAAAGTTATATCAAAAACTTCAATTAATATTTTTTAGAGTAAAGACCCAAATTGGTCCCTGATAAAAAACTCGGTGCTCAAATTAGTCCCTCACAAAAATAAACTAGTTAGATAGTCCCCAACAAAGTGAAACAGGACCCACGTTAGTCCTTCTGTCAATTCAAAACTCACGGTGTCAATGACGGTGATGACGTGTCACATTAAGTGACATGCTGGAGGACACGTGGGTTGAGGAACGACGTCGTTTTGAGAGACTCATTCACGTTGGTCAATATGGTCCCTAACAGTTTTAACAAATGGGGCCAGTATGGTCCCTAACATTTTTATCGGGGTCCTTTTTAGTCCCTGCTAAAGTTCTGTTAACACCAGTGTCACCATTTGCTATTAAGACACCAGCAATATCATTTCCCCTTGTACATGCTGATACTAGTCATGCATAACACAATCAACTTCTACATAATTCATACCATGACATTCTTAGTGTAGTCTTTATACATTGTTTCCATTCCTTTTTTTATCTCCATCGAGTTTATACAACATTTTGTGCCAATAAACATAACTTCAAATACATAAGTCATGCTACATACATTGCATGAACAACAATTCATTACACCATCAAATCTCAATAGAATCACATTTTAAATTTCACTCTGGCCTACTTGCAAGATATATACATACTAGAAACACAACAATAATGGATCCAGCAAACACCCTAGCACACATACACACATGCATCATTTCCTTCTCAACACCCTAGCAAACACCCATACACACATACAGCAAACACCCTAGCACACATACACACATGCATCATTTCCTTCTCAACACATGCACACATATACACACATAACTTCAAATACATAAGTCATGCTACACATAACGCATGAAAAAATCAACCTCACCTTGAAGTTGGGGCACCCAAAAAATGATCTATTAGGGTTTCTAAGTGTCTTGGAGGTTGATTTTTTCATGTGGCTTCATGCGTTATTTTTGTAATGTCAATGTTATTAACTGTATAGTTGAATTTGGTTTAGGAAAATAAGCCACCTTGTAACTTTTTTACATGGGTGGATGATGCTACATCTGATACCTTGGAGCTGGAAGATTGGACAATTAACAAGATGGAGTTGAATGTAGCTGAAATGGAGTTCAAGATGAACTTTTTGGACATGAAGCTCAATGATGAACTGCAGTTGGAGGTGAATGACCACGAAAAAAAAGATTAATGAGCACTGTGTAAAGATTGAAGACATATCATTGAAGATGCAGACAGACTTTGAAAGGGTTGAGAAGGAAATGATGCATGTGTGTATGTGTGCTAAGGTGTTTGTTGGATCCATTATTGTTGTGTTTCCAGTATGTATATATCTTGCAAGTAGGCTGGAGTGAAATTTAAAATGTGGTTCTGTTGAGATTTGCTGGTGTAATAAATTGTTGTTCATGCAATGTATGTAGCATGACTTATGTATTTGAAGTTATGTTTATTGGCACAAAATGTTCTATAAACTCGATGGAGATAAAAAAAAGGAATGGAAACAATGTATAAACTAAACTAAGAATGTCATAGTGTGAATTATGCAGAAGTTGATTGTGTTATGCATGACTAATATCAGCATATACAAGGGGAAATGACATTGCTGGTGTGTTAATAGCAAATGGTGGCACTGGTGTTAACAGAGCTTTAGCGGGGACTAAAAAGGACCCCGATAAAAATGTTAGGGACCATATTGGTCCCCTTTGTTAAAATTGTTAGGGACCATACTGACTAACGTGGATGGGTCTCTCAAAACGATGTCGTTCTTCAACCCATGTGGCCTCCAGCATGTCACTTAACGTGACACGTCATCACCGTCATTGACACCGTGAGTTTTGGATTGACAGAAGGACTAACGTGGGTCCTGTTTCACTTTGTTAGGGACTATGTAACGAGTTTATTTTTGTGAGGGACTAATTTGGGCACCGAGTTTTTTGTCAGGGACCAATTTGGGTCTTTACTCTATTTTTTATATCCCAACCCTAATTATCTCTTTGATGCAAGTCGGGCCCCACGTACTGCCACAAGTTTGAACTCTTTGAACCGTCTATAACACTAGTCTTAAATCGGAATTTAGTTATAGTTAAAGGTTTATCATCTATCCACAAAGATATCTAATAGGAATTGAAGTCAAATTTTCTCCCAACCTATTCATCTTGTTAACTAAGCTTATCCTATTGGGTCTAATTTATTTAGTTAAGGGGAAAACTCTAAACTCTCTTATGATTTTGCTTTGAATTATTTACACCCATGTGCTTCTTCTTTTTTAATCATATATCCCCTATGATTTTTTCATCCATATCCATCGATAATACTATTAGAAAATAAATTAATCTACCTATTTTACCCTTCTTAGAATATAAAAATAGGTTTATGAAGAAATTAAAATAAATAAGACCAAATATATTAGAAATTATAATACTTATAGAAAAGTTTAAATATAAAAATAGAAAAAAATTGAATATGTTTAAATCAAAAAGAAAAAAAATAAACAGAGGTCAAAAAAAAATTGAAAAAAAAAATGTAAAAGAAAAAAATAAGACCAAATATATTGAAAACTTGTACCAATGATAAAAAAAGAATAAAAGTGGAAAAAATAAAAAAAGTCTAAATCAAAAAACAAGAAAATTATGAATAAGAGAAAATATAATTGATCTCAAACTTTTCAATATGTTTGATTTTATTTTATCTTATTTTTCATTTTATCTTCCTTTTTTTTCCTTGTTTTTTTTTTTTAACTTTTAGTATTTTCAATCGCTGTTAAGAAATTTAAATAAAAAATAATACTAAAAAGAAATAAGAGGAAAAGAAATTAGTGTGGTAAATTTTCATCATAATTGGTGTTTTTTTTCTATTTTTTCCTCTATCTATTTTTCTTTTTTATTTAGATATATTTAGTCATATTTTTTATATTTTTTTGTCTTCAGTTTATTTTCTCTTTTAGACTATTTTCATTTTTCTTTTATTTTAGTCTTCTGCTACTGTTGTGAGTTTTTAACATGGTCTTATTTTTTCTTTTTCTTTTTTTCCTCAGTTTATTTTATTATTTATTATTATAACTTATTTGAATTTTTCTTCTATTTTTTATTTTATATTTATTCTTTTCTATAAGTATTATAAATTTTCAATATATTTGGTCTTATTTATTTTTATTTTTGTCATAAGTGTAATTTCTTTTTCTTAGAAGGATAAAATAAGTAGATTAGTTTAGTTTCTAGTAGTGTCAAGTAGTGTTTAAAATCCCGGCCCGGCATCGACCCGGCCGAGGTCAGGGCCGGTCACGGGTTCAACCGGGGGTCACTACGCTAACCAGGTTTTATATATTAAAATATATATATATATATCCTTTATGAAAATATTAAAAAACAAACCACCAATCATCAAAGATTTAAAATATACTTAACATAATTCACAAATTACAATCACAAGTCAATATTACACAACCTAATTAAAGTATCAAGATACCAAAGTACAAAACTCATATTCTAATGGGGTCACTACGCTGATCCGGTTCTGCCTCTTTTGATAAAGTCTCTGACAAAGTAAAATTTAAAGGAAGTAAGAATGAGTTTTTGTTTTCCATCGATGACCGTAAGGATGTCATTTGAATGGGTAAAATTCTTATCTTTTCTAGAAGTTTCACGGCAACGAGGTGAAGATTGAAAACGTCTAGGTCACAAGGAGAGAAAGAACGATTAGATTTAGGTTTGCAAACATTTTTTTTTTTAATAAAACAATGTTGTTTCATTGAATTTTTTTATAAAAAAAAACATGCAATGACCCTCTTTGACTCCTTTGACCCAAGAGTCACTGAAACTCGGTCGGGTTTTGGGGGTCCAACTTGTAACCCCAACCCTCAGAGGGGAGGGTCAACCCGGGGATGGGGCGGGATTTTAAAACATTGGTGTTAAGGATGAATTTTGATAGAAAAATCATAAGAGTGTAAGTGATTAAAAAAAAGCAGTGACTCAAAGTAAAATCATAGGGGAATTTTTGAAACTTTTTTTTTTTTTTTTGAAAACCAAGGAAAGAAAAGAGAACTAATACAAGCCTCTAACTATACGAGGCCAAGCACAACCAACAAGGTCACTAAAAAGGAAACTAAAGCAATTCTCAGGAGGTTCCTCTAAAACAAGAGTCTCCCAGCCTAAATTCAAAGCCATACTAGCTAAAAAATCAGCTACCCTATTACCCTCCCTGAATATATGGGGAACATCCACCTGCCAATCCTGGTCCAACAGCTTCCCTAACTTCGTAAGCAGCCCCTTCAGAGGGTGATTATCAGCAACATCATCATAAATCATCCTGATCATATCTTGTGAGTCAACTTCCAACATTACTTTTCTGTATCCCATCGACTAAGCAATTTGAAGCCCAATAAAAGCTCCCCAGACTTCAGCATGAACTGGATTACAATTCCCCAGCTTCCTGGAAAAACCTTTCAACAATCTACCAGTATCATCTCTAATAACACCACTACAACCACCTAGCAAGCTACCCTTTTTTGAGGAACCATCAGAGTTTATTTTAACCCATCCAGGAGGAGGGGTTTGCCACTGAACCTGAATTTCTCTTTTGGTCCTAACAGGGAGCTTCGCTTTACAATACAGAACCCGAGCTTCAACAAAATTATCAAGATAATTACAAGCCAGCCTAACAGTTCTATCAACAAAAAGGGTTTGATTTCCAAACACAAGACTGTTTCTCTCCTTCCAAATGAACCAGCAAAGAAGACCAAATAGAATATTACCTCTAGCTCTTCCCAATAAGCAGTGAGCATTATCCAAGTTGTGCCAATCATGCAAGGAGAAGGATAGGAACTCTGACCATTTCTCAGGTTTAACTAACCTGCCCCACACCCTCCTAGACCAGCTGCAATCACGCATAACATGAAGACAACTTTCAGGCTCGTCTTTGCATCTAAGACAGATATCAGAATCAGCAAGGTGTCTTAAAACTCTCCTTTGGTTCGTGAGGAGGTTCTCCCCCAGGAGCAGCCAAAGAAAATTCTTAACTCTAGGGGGGCCATCCCAATTCCAAATTTTATGCCATTGAGTAGACTGTTAAATCTCCTCATTCCTGCACAGAAATTGCCAAGCTGCTTTAACTGATAAGGTATCATCATGAGACTTTTCCCAAACCACCCTATCATCTTCCTCATCCGGATCAGGAGGCCTGCAACCAGCAATGGCATTAAGAGCCTCAGGAGAAAGAACATCCCTTATCTCATCCCATTTCCAATCACCACTCGGATCAACCAAATTAGCTACACAAGCTTCTTTAATTCCTAGAGGAATTTCCTGCACAGTATGCTTTTCAAGAGGCCCCAAACTCAGCCAATTGTCCTTCCAAAAAGCTGTATCTCTCCCATTTCCCACCATTATCCTTGACCCCTCACCAATTAAGTGCCAAACTCTATTCAGGCCCAACCAGAGATTAGAGCAAGCAGATTTCTTTTTTATAGAAGGACACAGCTCATTCCCCACTTTGTATTTATTTCTGACCACCTGCACCCATAAATCATTCCTATGGGTCATCAGCCCATGCCCCACTTTCATCAAATTAGCTTTATTAGCCATTCTCAGATTCTTGATTCCAAGACCTCCATCCTCCTTCTCCCTACAAACAACCTTCCAAGCTATAGCATGAACTTTCCTATTACCCTGGCTAGAGCCCCAAACAAATCCCCTCATCTTTTGTTCCACCGCTTCACAAGTGCTAGCAGGTATGAGAGCTGTTTGCATGGTGTAAATAGGGAGAGCAGCCAGGACAGACTTCACAAGCACCACCCTTCCTGCCATAGAAAGAGATTTTTCTTTCCAAGCACTCAGTCTCTTATTAGCTTTCTCCAGAATGTAACTGAAAGTGTTTTTATTCACTCTCTCATGAAGAACAGGCACTCCTAGGTACTTTCCCATATCAGCAGTACTAGGACACTTCAGAATCTGACTAAGCTCCTTCCTTCTTGTGTGATTAACATTTTTGGAGAAGAAACATTTTGTCTTTTCATAACTAATCTTCTATCCCGAAGCCATACAGGACTGGTTAAGAATATTAGACACCAGCTCAGCTTGGGCAACACTAGCTTCAGAGAAAATCAGCATATCATCAGCAAAAAATAGATGGGAAAGAGGGGGACCATTTTTCCCCAACTTCACAGGCTTCCACTCCTTGCTCTCAACAGCAGAATTTATTAAATGCCTCAATCTCTCTATGCACAGAACAAATAGATAGGGAGATAAGGGATCTCCCTGCCTAATCCCTCTGGTAGGTTTGAATTCTTCAGTCCTAGAACCATTCCTGATGTGCCTCTGGCAAGTGTGATTTTTCTGTGATAAAATTGACAAGAATTGAGTCATAAGAGAGCAAATTAAATACATATTGGCTAATTATATTGATTCTTTGAATGTCAATAATATTCACCTTTTAATTGTATTTTTACAGGGAAAATAAATGAAGAATTACAAAAAAACCTGTTAATGCAATTTTCCACGGTTATAGCACACTATGAGTTCTAAGCATGGCGCGGGTCAGCACCAAACTGGCACAAAACCGCACCAAGATTACGAAATTTGCAGCGAGAACATCAAAGTGGCGCGAGGTAGCAACAAAGTGGCGCTCCTCAGCGCAGCAAGACAGAACCTTGGCGCAACTTAGCGCCCACTCATGAAGAAACTGGCGCTCCTCAGCGCAATATCACAGAAGGTTGGCGCAACCTAGCGCCCATTTACGAAAGAAAGTGGCGCTTCTCAGCGCAATAACACAGAAGGTTGGCGCAAGGGAGCGCCAATTTACAAAGGAAATGGCGCAAGCTAGCGCCGCAAGTCAGTGCACTGGCGCTAGCTAGCGCCTAAAAGTAAAGGAAGTTGGCGCTAGTTAGCGCCAATTCCACAGAATGTCCATTGAAGATGAAGTGACACATTCCATAACAAGCTCAATCATTGGCCCAGCCAGCCCTGTAAGAATGAGAGTCTCTCTGAGAAAGACCCAGTTAACCCTATCATACGCTTTCTCCAAGTCCACCTTTATAGCCATCCAACCCTTCTTTCCCTTTTTCACCCTCATAGAGTGAAAAATCTCCTGGCTAATGATAATGTTATCCGAAGCATGCCTACCCTTGACAAAACTACATTGGTTAGGCATTACAAGGGATTTCATATGGACCCTCAATCTAGAAGCTATCACCTTGGTTATAACTTTATAAACCACATTGCATAAGCTTATAGGTCTGAATTGGCTAATCATCTCCGGATTATCACCCTTAGGAATCAGGCAAATCAGGGTCTGATTTATGTTGGCCACTTTCTTGGGGTCCTCAAAAATTTCCCTAACCAGCTTCAATATGGAATTTCCCACCCTATCCCACTGTAACTGAAGAAAAATAGCATGAAGTTTTGGGGGTGTTTCCGTTCTAGATTAACTAATGATTATATCAAAATAAAATTTAGGTAATTTTTTTCGTAAAGTTGTTTTGACTTGATCTTTTGGGGGTGTTTCCCTTCTAGATTAAAAAAAAAAAAAAAAAAAAAAAAAAAAAAGGTAATTGTAAAAAGGAGAAACTTAATAATTCTAATAATCAATCATAACATTTTTAGTATTTTGAACTGGCTTAACGTGGCCTACATCAAACTAGAACAAATTTGAGTTGGGCTAAATTGGTTCAAAACCTTAAGCATTGGAGCTTGAGTCTTGCATTGTAGACCACCGAGCCATCTTGAGTGACCAATGACCATTGGTTAGTAAGTACTAGCAAAATAATTTTAAAACTAATTTATCCCCGTATACTGAATTCGAGTACAGTTTCATGGAGTGTTTAAAATTTTAGTTAAACATTTTCCCAAAAAAAAAAATTAGTTAAGCTTTTTAGAATTTAAAATATGGGATTTATAAGAACAATATTATAGAAAAGTAGTTGTATCATGTCAAAGAAATAAAAAATAGCGAGTCCCACGTAATTAAAAAAACCTATAGCACACATCCATGGCTCAATATGACATTTTTGCTAGGCTTTTTGACTTACAAATACATTTTTCAAAATATTTCATTGTATTAGTTTTTTGGTCAAACGTATAACTGGACCAATGCAAAAAGACGCACATCAGGTATAGTCGCGCACAAAATAGGTGTGTGTATCATAGAGATTGACTGTAATGCACCATAGACATGCACTGATCATGTCATGATCAGATTGAACAAACTTAAATGCGCATCTAGGTCTGACGCGTCCATACTGAGACGCGCGCCTGGTATTGACGTGTCTTGATTAGACTGACATGAGACACACATCTGGTACTGACATTTCTTGACTGAACTGACATGAAACATGCATGTGTCAGATGCACAATAATACACATAGATACGTGATGTGTGTCTTCCTATCTTAATTCAGTAATAAATTTGATCAAAAAAACTAAGGGTAATATTACTCTCATGTAACATGAGAATAATTCTCTCATATTACAGAGAGAATCCAAGTAGGGCCCGCTATTTGAAAGCAAAAAAGAAAAAGAAAAAAGAAGGGGCACGACTTTCGAAGTGAGAGAAAAGGAGATAACTACCTCATGTAAAATGAGAGTAGTATTTCCCAAAAACTAAATAGGCAAAATATTTTGAAACAAAAACTCGTGGGATCCATCAATTAAAAAAAAAAAAAGCTGATGGAACTTTTTATGTTTAAGCAAGAAGGTATGTTTTTTTTTCTTTGATATAACCCGAAGGTATTCCCATTCAACCTCTCCAGTCACCTTGTCCTCGGGGTACGGCGCTATAGGCTAGCGGGTGCATTGAGCTTTACTACCGGATGAAGGATAAGATTAATCCCCAATCGAGAAGGAGATACTTTCTTCCTTTGACCCCAAAGATTTTCTAAGAATTTGCTTGAGGCAGGGTTTGAACCCCTGACTCAAGCAAACCCTTGAGAGCTCAGTTGCCAACTTAGTTACCTTGGGGTTAAGAAGATATGTTTTCTATCAGGTGAAAAACATACTTTTTTATTTTGTTTACATTTAAAAATATATGTTATACAATACTCAAAATTCTTGCTCAATATATTATGGAATAAGATATTATGTTCGGCTTTTTTTTATATTCACTTTACCTATTAGATAAAAATCTGAAGTAATTTTCATCGTTTCTCTTTTATCTTAATATTATGATTTAATAATATTAAAAGAAATAAGTAGAGTAGTGATGAAAAAATGTATATATTATTTTAAGATCAATTTTAAGATGTCCACCCACGGTGCATTTTAGCATTTTCGCTACTACTAACTTCACTCACAAACACTGCCCTAAAATCTTCTCTGTTGGCCACAACGACGAGAAAATTAGTGTAATTCAAGGTAAAGGGTTCTCAATTCTCAATTTGATTTTAAGTCTTCAAAGCTCAATATGATGAAGTTTCAATTTTTTTATTTCCCCTCTTTCAAAATGGTTTTCTTTCATTTTCTCGGGAACCAAACAGGATGTGACTAATCAAGGTGGTGGTGTTCTTATTTTGTTTTTCAGGTGAAGAAGGAAGGGTTGAATTGGAGATGGCGAGCGCTGTAGATGCTTCTGGAAACCCGATCCCAACATCGGCGGTGTTGATGGCATCGTCAAAGCACATTGGGACAAGGTGCCACGCGGAGAACATTGAGTTCCTGAAATGCAAGAAGAAGGATCCAAACCCTGAAAAGTGTCTCGAGAAAGGCCGTGAAGTTACTCGCTGTGTCCTTGGCCTGTGAGATTTTTTTTTTTTTTTTTTACTTTTAATGTTATTTTTGCTGATTTTTTCTTGAGTTCTGTTTGTTGTCTTGAGACAATGCTTGGAGAAAATTGAAATAGATTTTGTTCATTTATTAAAAAAATTATTTATTTTTTTAATGATTCTCGGATGAGGAATGATTTCACAATTCTGATCTGGTTATTTGGCTGAACAAAATAGAAGTGGCTGCTAGAGTAGCAAATATTTGGCATTTTTCTGATATTGAGAGCCAATGTTATTGCCTTATTTATGCTATCTCATCAATAAACTGTAGTAGGTTGTACATGTCAATGTGTTGTAATATTTGAGAAGATGGAATTATATTACAAAGATTCTACATTCTAGCACACCCATTTTTTTTATAACCAAACAACACAATTCCCTCCTTAAGCTGTTGGATGATTGACTGGTTGTCTATCATCAGCTCAAGTGCCTGCAGGCAAAGGTGTGTTTTTTTGGGTAAAGAATTTGAGTGTGGAAGTGGCATTACTCAAATTATATTCAACATCTTCTGCTGTTTTTTTTTTTTTTTTTTTGGTTTATTTTATTTTATTTTGGTTTATTTTATTTTATTTTGGCGGGGGTTTATTAGCTTGATATTTGATCACTTTTGCGTGAAGATCAGAAGTCATGGACCAGTTTTATTAACCCTCATTGTTTGTATTTGTCAGCTGATCTTCTGTTTTGTTTTTGTATATTTTACATTATTTATTTGAATTGCTGTTTGTGTACAGAACCCTAACTGAGTAAGGCATTCAGTGAACATGTTATTCTCTTAAAAATGGTAGATAGGAGGGACATTTTTTTGAGAATTTTTGACTGGATGATTTGACATGCTTGTTGACTCTTGGATGGGTGAGTGGTCCCTATTACTTTGTTCCATCCAACAATACCCTTGAAGCTAGCTGGATTTTATCAAAATTCTGGCTATTTTTTCTCATTGTGTAGCATTGCACCCATTCTTTTATTTTTATTTTTATTGTTTGATACAAACTAGGTACTAAGACCTTAGTGATGGTTGGGCAAATTGAATCATTATTAAGTGTGTCTCATTTTTTTCTCCCCTTTATGGCTTGTGTAGCATGATTGTTTATGGCTTGTTGCTGGTGAAATTTCTTCCAGATCTTTGTCAAGTGCTAACGACTTATCTTAAACTGATTGATTTTGACATGCTTCTGATTTCATTAGAGTACTGTATATCTGTAACAGTTCAGATTCAATAATTCCTATTTGATGATGATTTGAATATTGATTCATAAATGATGGTGATGTCTTTTTTTCTAGAATTTTTAAATGCAAACATGGTTCAATATTATAAATGCTCATTACTGCCAGTATATTAGATATTTAACCTGAGATTCAATGTGCTCGCAGTATTATGTTTTGTCAGAGTAAACTGATATGGATTTTTCTGTTCATGATGAATTTGGCTTCTAATTCTAACTTAGCTGCTTCAAAGGGTACTGCATTTATAGAACCAAAAGTGCTTTATTGTAGACTGTGGAAGACTGACATCTTATATCCATTCATATATTCTTTCTTTCTTTTTTCATTTCCACGCCATCTATTTGTGTACTTGATAAATGGATATATAGAATGGTGATAATTCAATTGTCATTAGATTAAAATTAGAAACAAGTGCAATGTGGGCTTCAAGATGCAATATTAGTATTAGAACTTAGAAGTTTTCTTGGTTGTTTGACTGTCTTATTAATTATTTCTTGAAATTCTCTTGTTGTTTGCATATTTAATAGTCATGTAGGTTCATCATCTCTGTTTATTGCTGATTTGACTCTTTTATTACCACATCCTTGGATCTCACCATTTTGTTCATGAGTAATGCCATGGGTAACTTGTTATTAGAAATAGAACATCTCTTAACTTGGAAGTGCCATATGTTTGATGGAATAGTAAAAACAATATTTACTACTGAGATATACCATATGTTTCAAACTCCTATTATTATTGGCCACCACCTGCTGCTTGCTGTTGGCATTGCTCTAGTTTTTCAGATATTAAAGGTTTCAAACACCTTATTGAAAATTTTATTGGATGACTCCTTGACCTTTGAAAGGAAGCATATTTTTTTTTTGGTGGAGAGGAAAACACATTTATGGTCATAATCATTATCATTGCTGACTATTTCTCTATTGCATACAATGTGAAACAGTCAGATTTTTATGATTCATTTCTAACTGATTATATGTTTGTTCTCAGATACACACAACTTTTTATAATTTATTTGATATGTTATAACTGAAGGTTTTCAGTCAGATTACTCCTATGTATTTATTGCTTTCTATCATTCCCTGATGCCATGCTCTATTATACTATATGGATTTCCCAAGAATTTCTATATGATACTGATTAAATGCTTGTTCTGCAGTCTCCGGGATCTACACCAAAAGTGCACAAAGGAGATGGATGATTATGTTGGTTGCATGTACTACCATACAAATGAATTTGACTTGTGTCGCAAAGAGCAGCAAGAATTTGAGAAAAAATGTCCTTTGGAATGAAACTATGAGCACTGCTCTTGTCGAAAATAATACCACAGGCGATTTGGAATGAAACTATGCACTGCTCTTGTGGAAAATAATTCTCAAATATTCATTGATCTTGTCTGTTTGTATGAATCTTTGCCATTAACTATGTTGGTCATCTAAATTTTTCTAGAGAAATGCATCCAAGCAGGACGAAACAAATTCTCTTCAAACATAACAAAAAAATTTTGAAGTTGGAACATGCTTGTGATTTGATTGCGTTTTGGAAATGCATATTTCTTGTTCTTTATAAATAAATTCAGGATAGCTTGCCAAACTGCCCCAGTTTCTGGTGCCTTGGTGCAATGGCTCCTGTCAGCTAAACTAGATCAACTTTACCCACCCATACCACATTGGTTTCTATGGAATATTTGGTATGGACCGTAACCAGACTTGAACTGAGAAAGCTACTAGCTTCACCAAGATCAGTAATGTACTAGATGCATTATTATTACAGAAATTCAAAATTGTAATTCTCTTGTCATATTAAGTGTTATTCTAGTTATTTTTAACATGCTATTATTTCAGAAATTCAAAATTGTAGTTCTCTTGTCATATTAAATCTTTTAAATTCTAGTTATTTTTCACTTGGTTTTCATAGGTTGAGACTTGTAGGATAGCTGAGGTGCAAACTCTTTTTAGTCTCGTTAAAATAAAATGTTTTAGGTATGTGGATTGAACGTGAATAAAATATAGTTCTTTGCTTCTTAAAACAATAATTATGAAGCAGCAAAATTAACAATGACACAAAAAATGAAGTGGATGAACAAATAAAAATCCAACAAGCAAATCGAGTGACTTAGGTCGTTTTTTGGGATAAAATTAAACACAAGGATGCGGTCACAAATAGGTACCTCCATCTTGTTTTCTAGCGGTATTGCTCTAGTCTATGTTGCCCCGATACGAGATATGGGATACAACATGATATTTCGATACGTTAATTTTAAAAAATATTAAAATTTGACACGTTAGGACACATTTTGATATTTATGTAGTGTATATTATATTTAATATTCAATAATTTAACAAAAAAAAAATAAAGCTAAACTTATAATACCCATTAATTTTGCAAAGAAACATAATATATCCCAAATGTTAATATTAAACTCAATAAAATTGTAATCTAATGAATATAATAGTTGGAACTCAAAATGCAACAAAATGTAATCTTTGAATTTTTTATGAGTCTTTGCAACGAGTATTGGAGTATCGGACACAATACATCAAGATTTTTGAAGTGTCAGTACTTGATAGACCCCAACAACGAGAAAGATTTATGTGCTCCAGGATTACATGCTTCTTTCATTCAAAATATGATGGATTAAAAAATTATTTTCCTCTCTTCTATCTCTTCAATTATTCTCCAATTTTGATTGGTCTGTCTCGGTGAGCGAATGGTGCTTCTGGAGCATAGATATATTTCTTCCCAACAAACACTTCATTATGTCTTTTGAATTTTTTTTCTTTTTTTTAAGGCAATGACATGTTGAATTTTAGAAATGCATCTTATTACAATGATTCTCATTTAAAGGTGACAAAGCGAGTAATTCGTCATATCCTACCTCCAACTTGTCTTAAAATAACCCAACTCTCCTTCAATCCTGACCCGTTTTCAATTCGCTCCGCCCCACCTTCCAAGTAGTAAATATATTAGAAAAGTGAATATTTTTTTAAAAATTATACTTTATAGATGCAAAATGTGTCAAATGAAGACAAAGAAGTATAAAAAAAAGGTTATTAATTAATGATTTAAAAAAATTAATCTAACGGATCAACCTGTTCCGCAACAAATTGAATCCGTTTTGATCTGCCCTTAAGTAGGACAGGTTCAAACAAATTAACAGATTAAAAATCTCAACTCAAATCATTATCTCTGACAAATTAAACGAGTCAACTATTTTGCCATCTTGTTTGTCACTAATTTTACATGGATGTCCCTACATAACAGAAAATGTTCTTATGTACTCGAAATGTTGTATATCTCATTTAATAGATTTCAATGGTACGTAATTGACTTCAAATATAGAATATTATAGTTTGCACTTATTCTAGTTGCTGTTATCTTAATGTGTTTAAAACTCGAAAAAGAAATCGACAAAATGTCCCAAATGGTGTCGTGGTGTAGTTGGTTATCACGTCAGTCTAACACACTGAAGGTCTCCGGTTCGAGTCCGGGCGACGCCAATCTCAATATTTTTTCACTTCTACTCTAAATAAAATAGATGCAAAATATGCTCTGGCATGAAGGTAATTCACGAAGTAAATGATAAATTCTAGTGTACACAAAATCACAGTCCTAAATCTACAAACATTATTATTACATCAATAAATAAAACTTATAATTTTAAGTTTTTATTGTTCCAAACAATAAATAATAGATGAATGAAAATGTTGATTGACTTAATTCAAAATATTAGTTGAAGTGAGATATTTAATTCGTCAGATATTATGAGGACAATGTAATAAAAAGACTTCATTAATTTTTTTCTTAATGAGAGATAATTGTTCATTACACACAAAACTGATCTCAAACTGCTGATAGGTTAACTTGTACATGTTACATGAAACAGGTTTTTGAGAAATGAAACCTCTTCTTAGAAAGAAGAATAGCTACACTCATTCATGGTGTCAGTGATGGTGGTATCAGTGTCACTGCTGCTAGGACTTTTCTCATTACATTGGATGAATGGTGCACTTGCTGGTACTGACATGGAAAGATTTGTATTTGGAATTTTACAATATGCTTGCTGAATGTTGGTTGTAGCTACGGTAGAGTAAGGTAACCTAGCAATGGTAACAGTAGAAGTAGGAGGAGGAGTAGTACTAGTAGTAGCTGGTTCATGGTTTGTGAAACGCTTTTTAGCACCTCTATGCATATGTGTGGCACAATACTTTTGACCAGGAAGAACAGCACTCTTGCACCGCCACTTCTTACCATCTGTTCTACGGCACCTACCAGGTTCAGGTTCTAGACTGTTTCTGTCATTGAGGTATGGATGATTGCAACCAGAAACTGAAATGACAGATAAAAAAAGAAAGAAACAAACCTCTATCAGCTTTCTCATGAAAAGTTTACCCTCAAAGTTTCGGATAACATTAACATGCAAATATAAGGGTTTTTGAAAACTCAAATATTTTGCCAAAATACTGCGATGTAAACAATTAGGAGGGTGTGCGAGTACAAGTTGTGCATGGGGTGATGCACAACTTGCAATGCGCGATACACGGCAGGCACGCGCTGGCTTTTGCACAAGTCGTGCATCATCCCATACATGTCTTCAATGCACGCACACACCCCGAGATTGTCTCGTTCTATTATTTTGGCAAAAATGTTTGGCTTTTCAATCAATGAGCAAAAATGTTTTCCTTTTCAAATTAAATGGGTCAAAAGGCCAAATATAAGAGATGCAGAAACTAATGACTTTTCTGAAATGAGAGATGCAATTTCCTAATTAGTTGCAGAAAGTACAGGTCCAGGGAAATACTGAAATTTAACATGGATAGGGATGGGAAGGATTAAGCTTTTTTCCATCACAATCAGAAAGCACAAAATGATTAGAGTGCACTTAAAGGGAGAACCAATGACATATGAGATTCTGAAGTTTGAATTAAACCCCACAGAATATACATGACAGCAAACAAGACAGAACATACTAAGTTGCTATTGATTTTCCATAGTGTTTGTAAGATGGGGTGGGACCATTGGAAAATATTAAAGAAACATTTGAGGAACATGCCGTGGTGTGTCAGGTCGCGGGTTCCAATCAGTCTCTCTGCAAAAAGAAGGGAAAAGACTGCCTAGAATATTCCCTTCCCCAGACACTCACGAAGTGGGTATTTGAACTGGGTCGGCCCTTATTTGAGGAACATGGGGCTTCATGAATATATGATCCATGATGTGCTAGAGTCATGTAGCTGACCCCTATGAAGCACCGACACCGATACGGCGTTTTCGATACATTCCAAATACGTTTTCGATATATTAATTCGATCCATGATGTGCTAGAGAAAATTTAGAGTATCGGTGCTTCATAGGCTGACCCCACTTAATGGGAAAGGATTGATTGTTTTAGAGTTTGTTGTTTTGGTTGAGTAGGGGAGGAGGGGGATCTGTCTATAGTCCTCAATTCCTATAATAAATATTTATCCAATAACATAGAAAACTTAGGAACCTCACCATTATTACCTTGAAGAACACTCTTTGGGGAGAAGCCAATTCCAGTAGGAATGCCATTACTATCATAAATAATGCTTCCTTTCCCACCACTTCTAATTCTGATGTTGTTGCTGATACAGCTCTTGGTCTGTTTATCTTTCTTGCATATATCTAAGCAACTTCTGTTATCTGAGGCAACCGATACCAAGCTAGCAACAGTGGAGCCCGAAGAACCTATGATATTTTTTGATCTATTATCATTAGCAGAAGAGGCATTAACAATACAGATGCTCCTTGATGGGGCACAGGAAGATGTGGCACTAGGTTGAATGGCCAAAAGGTTTGGATTTGAAACTGCAGATTCTGTATGTGATGCTACTTTGGTATGTAACTTGCCAGAAGGTTTTGTTATCAAAGGAGAGTTAACTTGAGATGTTTCCACAGGCTTTCTTGAACGATTACGGCCTCTATGCATGTGTCTTTCACAGTATTTCTGATCAGGTACTACCTTCTTACCACACCTCCATTTCTTACCATCAGTTCTTCTACACCTATATGGTTCTGGATCCACCATACTCCCATAATCAAAACCAAAGCGACTATATTCTGTAACATAAACAAATGAACAAAAAACAAAAACCCCATCATTATCTTACAATCACATAAACAACTGACATTATTAACATCAAAAAATTTGAAATTCTGCTTAATGGAGCCTTGCACTAACTAAATCCACAGGTATTACAAAATTAAGCCAATAATTAAGTCCAGAAGAAACAGGTAATCCATTCCAAGACTGAATCAAACATGACACTGACTCTTCCACTAATAAACAACAACCCAACTCAAGGAAAAAAATGGAACAATATATACACACACACCAAAGTGATTAATTTACAATTGTGTAAGAATAACAAGACACACCCTAGTCATTAATCCCATTTACATCTATGTGAACAATTGTTCACATGACTAATAAATTAAAGCAAATTCTAACACCTCAATCTTAAATCATTCACCCCACTTGCATACAATTTCTCACATAACTTCTAAATTAAAGCTATTAAATACAAAAGGAATCAACTTGGGTGTAACTCTTGTTATTATTGAAAAGGGGATGATGAGAAGTTTTTACAAACCTGACATAATGGTTGGGAATTGAACAAGGTGATGAGGAAGAGGAAGGTTATAGACAAAGTGGTTAAAGATGAGAACTTGATGGTCAAGCTCACGCTTCTGAGCCTCTGTGAAGAGAAAAAACTTGTTGGGGCATGCAGAAATAGCAGCAACCCCAATATCAAGTTCAACAGTTGAAGAGTTCTTCTTCTCTTCCTTAACCATAACAACCCTTTTCTTCTCTTCTTCATCAACATCACCACCTTTCATCGTGTGTCCCATGTCAATCTTCTTCTGGGGTCCACCACTTCCTTCCCCTCAAAAAAAAAAGACACACAAACCACAAAGTAAAACATAAGAAGATAAAGAGATAAAAAGAGAGAGAGAGAGTAAAAAAGGTAGAAATGATGAAACATGTAATGGGTAAAAGAGAAGAGAGAGTGGAAGAGAAACCAGAAGTGTTGTGTGAAGAGGGAACAATACGAAGAGGCTTAGCTTCCATTGTCACATTCACATGAGCTTTTTCTTTTTCCTAGTGGTGTCTGATAGTGAGCTAAGAAAAATTGCTTCTTTTTTTGTTACTCTTCAAGTGTAAATAAAAAAATGAAACTTCAAATGCAAGTGTGAGGAAAGTGAAGAGAGAGAAAAAAATAAAGAAGATAAGAGAGAGAAAGTGACTAAAGCCGTGGCAGAGGTTTCTGACAAACATCTAATTACGTTGAAAGCGTTTGCAGCAGTCACATTCAGACAAACAAAGATGATGAAGTTTACATTATACTGAACTGTTCTAACATTGTTGGGTGCGTGAGAACCACGCTCACGTGGTTGGTCTCCTTTCCTTTGTTAAGGTTGCATATCAAAATGCTATCAAATAGTTTTAGTGCATATTTGATGAAGAATAATATTTCTCCCGTTAATGCAATAAATTATTTATATTTATTTTTAAAATAATATTATTTTAGGAGTAAAAGATTAAGAAATAATTATGAAAACTATAATAATTCTGGAATAAATTAAAATTATAAAAATATTATGATTTTCGTTACAAAAAGACGTCGTATTAAATTTATTGCAATAACTTATCTGCTGCACAAAAAACAAATCCTATTTGCTACACTTTTTTTATTTTAGAAATAATGCTTATTTTTTATAAAAAAATATTAGAATCATTTTTAAGGGAGACATTGTTACTACCAAATCTTAACCGTTGATTTTTATTAATCTAACTGTTATAATTTATTAGGATTAATAAGTGTGATCCAATAAATTATAACTGTTGGATTGATAAAAATCAACGGTTAAAATTTGATAATAACAAGTTGTAAGAAAAAAAAAGTAGTAACTATAACATTTTCTCGTTTTTGAAACACATTCTTATATCGAAGTTTAAATTAAAATTAAAAAAAATGTAAATTAGATTTTTTTTGAAATAAATATGAATGTGAGTGAAGTGAATAAAATTTGAGAAAAATATTAGTCCTTTCTACGGATAATTATTTTAGTTAAAATAATTATTTTTATTTAATATTTAAATTATCTCATTGTTTTTCTCATCATTGTGTAATTCTCTCACTATAAAATAGTATAGTTTTGATAAAATGATACAATTCACAAATATTAATTCCATAAAATTTACCTAAATGTTATTCAAAGGTTAAAATTGATTTTAGATAAATTTTATGAACTATATTACAGATCATTTTATTTCGTTGTTAATTATAAAAATATTATTTACATATTCTTTTGTTTCTTTTAAATATATTTTTATTATTTGGTCATGTTTCACATTTATTTTGAATTTTTTCATATTATTTTTTACTTGACATAATAATAAAATATTGAAAAATTGGAAAGAGAATATTAATAATTTTTCTCTTTATTTATTATTTTATTGTTCTCGTACTAAAATTAGAATTATTTTTGACTTTTTTAAAATTTTAAAGCGTGACAAGATATTGATTTCCAAAAAAAAAAAGAGTGTGACAAGATATTACCAAGATGGAACTTTCTAATATGTTCGTTTGAGGGTGAGTAACCGTGGTTGGGGGTGAGTGAGGTTCACGCGCATACGAGAACGGTTTCTCCTCTGTTTCTGGTAACGGCGATGATGGCGATGACAAATCATAGGGATTTCCGTTGAGGTGTTGTTGTGTGGACCCGCAATTCATGAACCATCTCGCTTCCGTGGTGGGACCCACTTTTGCATGTCCGGTGACACATGGGCTTTTGCTTCACTCGAACAGTGTCCTCCTTTTTACGTTTTCTTTTGTCTCTGCTTTCTTCCTTGGTTTCACTACCCAAGCCCATTAGCAATATTTTGCTCTCTTACGTCAAGCCCACACTGGCCTCACCCGAAAGAAGCCTACATCGGCAGTTCCCCTGCCCATTTTCTTTCCTTCTCATTTTTTTTTTAGTAGGCCCTTCTCATATTTTTAGGTTGGGAAGCCATATGGTGAAGTTTTCAGTATTAATTAAAGTGTTTAATATGTACGAGATAAAATTATTTTCTACATACATATAAAAGTGTATAAAATTTATTTTCTTTTTTTCGCTCTTCTATCACATAGACCCACACACTTTTATATATGTATCCACCACGTAATCGTGCATGAAACAAAATATCACATATTGCAGGAGATTAATAAACCCTTTTTTTTTTCTATACATAGAAGGGAGGAGGTGTTTGAAAATAATTATTATGCTTTACAAAAAAAAATTAATTAAAAAATAAATAAATTTCGAACACACCAATTTTTTCTAATAAGATTCGAAGAAACATTGAGCTTGTGTATGTTATTGTTGACTATGACTCTTAGTACATAGAGATCATGTATTGTTGCAGGTCTTAAATTTACTTTCCTCGTTAAAGCCTTATTTATTTAAATTTTTTAATTTAAACATTGTAACTAATAATAGGGGTGAACCCAAGGTAAACTGTGTATACTACTTTTCTCACTATCTTCTCTTTCTATTTTTGACTGTGAGTGTGATTGTTTTCATCCTTACAATTTATAAGAATATAATATAAATCATTAAAAAAACTCTCACCTAATATCTTAAGATGAATTTGGTCTGTCTCATGTTTTTCTTAATTCCACCTGAAAGTGGGGGCGGTGAGGATTGAACTCGTAATCTCGTGGTCACTCAAGCTCAGATACCATGTTAAAGAACCACTTCAACCTAAAACCTTAAGGTATTGGGTAAAAGCTTTTTTGTTATTTATATTATATTCTCTAACATTCTCACCAACTTACTAAGCCAGTTCAACTAGAAATTAAATTATCGACCGGTCCGCTCCAATCAAATTACTAGTTGAAAAAAGAATCAATCAATTTTTGAAGATAATTTTGCTACATTGAATCCAATCCCTAGTCTAACAAAAAAATACATGTAACATTAATTATCAAACTGCAATTGTATACTTGTCAATATTATTGTATTATATAATATATTTTTTTGGAAAAACAAACAGGAAAGAAGTATTATATTATAGTATAGGGAAAACATTTTCTCATGTTGCATGAGAATTCAACTCTCATGTTAGTGATCCTTCGATTTACGTGCAAAGCTTTTCTTTTCTTTTTCTTTTTTTAATAAATATGGGGTTCACCACTAGTTGAGTCACAACATGAGAATTGAATTCTCATGCAACATGAGAAAATCAAATCCCTATATTATATATATATGTATATATGGCTCGAGTTTTTTTACCGAACAATATGTTACGAATTTCTAGTTTTAATTTTTATTTTATTTTATTATTTTGTTATTGTTGCTAATTAGTTACTAGACTAGTATTTGAATTTGTTTGAATAAGTCTTGGTAGTTCCCAAAGCCTAGCAAAGCGGGTAGATGTAGTTTTATGTGGTTCCTATTTTCATGCATTATGGTTTTCATGTGCAATTGTCTATTTAATTAGAATTTGAATTAATAAAACATAACAATTGAAATTATTAGTTTGGCACTGTGTGCAAGCAAGAGGGCAGGCTTCCTCAGTAAAGCCACCATTTTTATTTCTATTTGCTTTGTCATCTCTTTGTTTTGCCATCCTCGTGTTATAAAAATAGCCAAGATAGGGAAGAAAACCCAAGACAAACTCTTGTACGTACCAACTTGGTATCAAAGACAGGCATGGATGAAAGTGAGTAGAGATTGGAAAATGCAATGCAGTCCTTGTCAGACCAATTTAAGGAGATGTTCGCTCAACTTTCCAATATGTTGGATGTTATGGCCACCACACCAACACATCAGAAAGGGAATAATTCTGGAAGCAACAACCATAATGCTTCAGAATCGCACGCAACATACGCTCCTAAGGTGGTCAAGTTGTATTTTCCGCAATTCAATGAGAATGAAGACCCAACTAGTTGGCTATGCCGAGCTGAACAATTTTTCCAATATCATCACACCCAAGAAGAAGAACAAGTTTCATTAGCATCTTTCCATTTCACAGGAGATGCTCAATTGTGGTACCGATTACTCATTCAAGACCATCCCCATATCACTTGGTTGGAGTTTCGGGAAGAAATACTGCAACGCTACGGTGCCAATCAATTTGTTGATTTCTTTGGGGAATTGACCAAGTTGGAGCAACATAGTACGGTACAAGAATATCAAAGCCAATTTGAGAAATTACTCTCCAAGGTTGGACGATTAGAGGTGTCAAGACAGGTAAGTTGCTTTATAAGTGGGCTCTCTGAGATTCTTCGGGCGGATGTGCAAGCAAATCGACCCACTACCTCATCTAATGCTATTGGGCTTGCCAAATTGTATGAGGTACGGAATAGCTAGATATCCCCAAATACCATAAGTCCAACCCTTCCCTCATGAATAACCCTACCCGGAGCGAAAATCCACCGGTCAAACGATTATCCTTTGATGAGATCTCGGAACGAAGACGAAATGGTTTATGCTTTCGTTGTAATGAGACTTATGCACCGGGTCATCGTTGTAAGAAGTTATTCGCAATTCACGCTGTCATGGAGGGTAGCGACAGAGAAGCTGAGATGGAGCTCGAAGAAGAGGCGCTCGAAAGGGGAAAATAGAATAAAAAAATAAAAGGAATTACTCTTGGGGACAAGAGTAATTTTTAGGGGGAGGGGATGTTACGAATTTTTAGTTTTGATTTTTGTTTTATTTTATTATTTTGTTATCGTTTCTAATTAGTTACTAAACTAGTATTTGAATTTGTTTGAATAAGTCTTGGCAGTCTCCAAAGCCTAGCAAAGTGGGTAGAGGTAGTTTTAGGTGGTTCCTATTTTCATGCATTATGGCTTTCATGTGTAATTGTCTATTTAATTAGAGTTTGAATTAATAAAACATAACAGTTGAAATTATTAGTTTGGCACTGTGTGCAAGCAAGATGTTAGGTTTCCTCAGTAAAGCCACCATTTTTATTTCTATTTGCCTTGTCATCTATTTGTTTGCCATCCTTGTGTTACAAAAATAGCCGAGATAGGGAAGAAAACCAAGACAAACCCTTGTACGTAGTACATACCACAATAATCATATTTAGTGCTTATTTGGTCTTATCTTTTTATTTTTTATTTTTACCTTCTTTTCTATTTAAAGAAGAGATAACAATTATTAATCATTTGTTCAAGTTGTAAGGAACTTATTTCTCTTAATCAAAAATATCAAATTCAAGCCTAAAAATGGAGAAAATAATATTAGGAGAGCTACCTTATAAAGGGGTAATTAATAAATCAGTGGATATATGTATAAAAAAAGAAAGAAAGAGAAATCAAACTAAATAACATTTTATAAAAACTGTTAAAGAAAACAGATTATTTTTTAATAAGATTAAAAAAAAAACTTTCTATCTTTCAAACAAGTGGAAAGAAGGAGAAGAAGAATTACAAAGGGAGAAGAGATAACTACTTCTGCATGTCATTTTTCTCAATGAGATTTATACTTATAGCCCAATAGTCCTAACCGAAATACAATCCAAAAGTATGTTCAAAATGTCTAGATAAGCCTAATCTAATGATTAGAGATAATCCTAAAAAACATTTGAAAAGTGACATCAAGCAAATGAAATTCAAACTAAGATTATCTAATCAATTAAGACAATTGTCTTCTTGAATTGGGCTCCTTAGCGTGTTATGCAGTCTCTCAAATACCCAGATTGTATGGGCTGACATTTGGGCCTTGTATATAATCTGGTTCTGCAACAATATTGTTGCTCAATTCGTACTCTCCTCCTTTGTTTTATTTATGGGATTAATATTTATTATATTGTAAAAAATAAATATATCTTCTGCACATATAAAAGTATATGAAATTTATATATATTTTTCTTTATATGACTCTAGGGGTGGTAAACGAGCCAGGGGCCTTTCAGGGGCCTTTGGCTCGGCTCGTAAAAGCCAGAGCTTGTTTAATAAAAGCTCGTGTTGGAACCAGGCTTGGACTTGTATAAAAGCTCGTTTAATAAAAAAGGCCTCAGGCTCTAATTCAGAAGCTCGGCCTTAGAGCCTCCCAGGCTAGCCTAGTATATAAATATTTATTTATATTTTTTATACTACTTGTAATAACTCTCTCATCAATTTATTTCAACCTATTTTATTGGTTTAACAGACTTTTTGAATGATTTTGTTCTACATTATGCTATTTGGATATATATTGATTTATGTATATTTATGAAATTACTAGTGATGTTCTATATTATCCTTCATTCTCCTTCACACAAACAAACCCACAAAATTTATATAATTTATTTTTTATTTTTGTTGGCACTTTTTTTTATAATGGACTAAGATAATATAACTTGTTATCTACCTTCTCTCACTTTAATTTTATTTATTTATTGTATACTTTGTAAATTATTGCTACAAATTGGAAGCTAAGGTTTATATCTGGAAATTGATTTTTTGTGAAATTCTGTTCTCTTATTTTTATTCTTTAACATGCTAACAGGCTAAGACAGGCTAAACTTTTATTTTTTGTAAATCCTATTATATTCATTTATATTCCATTTTGAGACTCCACATATTTTTATATAGGTATAGAAGATAATTTTATGTCCTATAACATAATAAATATATATCCTATCATTTATATTCCATTTTGAGTTAGGATATTTATTGATCTCTTAAACTTGCGATCCCTACCCAATTTAATATTATTTTAAGTTAAAAAATTATATAATACTAAATAATTTTAATATTATTTTAAACTTTACATTTATTAATTTTTTTTTTAAATGCTGTGGACAAACTATCACAATTCACAAACGTTTTGTTTCCCAATTCCCAATTCACATCGTTCAAAATTGATTTATTCTATAGACTAACACTAACGTTGTTTTGTTTCTCATGGTATACTCACAAGTAGCTTTCAAAACCCTCCACAAAGTACCGTCACAACTATCATTCAAAATTGTCTCCAAATTGTTGTTCCACGCACTCAAACATGAACACCACCTATTCGACCATATTCCCCACCCAAACGCTGCCTCAGTTAACCGTTCCATGCTTAACCATTTGCACAACAACCTTCCCTTTCAAGCTCTTGCCGTATTCAAGAAGCAGTTCCAATTGCATTTTCTTGAACATGTCGACGAGGTTACTGTTGCCCTGTCTCTCAAGGCTTGTCAAGGAGAGTTTAAACTTGGGTGCCAAATCCATGGATTCGTGGTATCTAGCGGGTTTATTTCCCACGTCTCCGTATCGAATTCGCTTATGAAAATGTACTGCAAGTCTGGGAATTTTGAAAGGGCTTTGCATATATTTGAGAATTTGAGTCATCCTGACATAGTTTCTTGGAATACCATCCTTTCAGGGTTTGAGAATAGTGTTGATGCTTTGATTTTTGCACGTTCTATGCATTTCAGTGGGATAGTGTTTGATCCGGTAACATATACTACTGCTCTTGCCTTATGTTGGGATGATCATGGGTTTTTCTTTGGGTGGCAATTGCATTCTCTTGTACTTAAATGTGGTTTTGGTTGTGAAGTTTTTATAGGGAATGCACTTATAACCATGTATTCGAGGTGGGGGAGACTAGATGAGGCTAGAAGAGTGTTTGATGAAATGCCCATAAGAGATTTGGTTTCGTGGAATGCGATGCTTTCGGGCTATGCTCAAGAGGGGGAATGTTGTGGGTTTGAAGCAGTTTCATTGTTCATCAACATGGTAAGACAAGGTATGTTGCTAGACCATATTTCATTAACAGGTGCAGTTGCAGCTTGTGGTTATATGAAAAACTTAGAGCTAGGGAGGCAGATACATGGTTTGACCCAAAAATTGGGATATGGAACACATGTTTCAGTTTGCAATGTTTTGATATCGACTTATTCAAAATGTGAGGTTCTTAGAGATGCAAAAGCGGTTTTTCAGCTCATGAGTAATCGAAATGTGGTCTCTTGGACAACAATGATTTCTATTGATGAAGAAGATGCAGTGTCTCTCTTTAATGCGATGAGAATTGATGGTGTGTATCCAAATGATGTTACATTTATAGGATTAATACATGCTATAACAATCAGGAATCTTGTGACAGAAGGTCAAATGGTTCATGGGTTTTGCATAAAAAGCTGCTTTGTGTCAGAACAAAATGTCTCCAATAGCTTAATTACCATGTATGCCAAGTTTGAGTCCATTCATGAATCAAAGAAGATTTTTGAGGAGCTTAACAATCGAGAAACAATATCATGGAATGCATTAATTTCAGGGTATGCTCAAAATGGCTTCTGTAAAGAAGCTTTCATTACATTTTTGTCTGCAACAAAGGAGATAAAGCCCAACCAATACACATTTGGTAGTGTCTTAAATGCAATTGCTGCTGCTGAGGATATATCTTTGAAACATGGGCAGCGTTGCCATTCTCACTTGCTCAAACTTGGTTTAAGCACTGACCCAATTGTTGCAGGGGCTCTGCTTGACATGTATGGCAAGCGTGGAGACATAAGCGAGTCACAAAGAGTATTCAACGAGACACCTGAAAGAACCCAGTTTGCATGGACAGCAATAATATCTGCCTATGCTTGCCATGGAGACTATGAGTCAGTGATGAGTTTGTATAAGGAAATGGAGAGGGAAGGAATCAGTCCTGACTCCATCACTTTCCTTTCTGTTTTAGCTGCATGTTGTAGAAAGGGTATGGTTGATGCAGGCCATAGAGTCTTTGACTCTATGGTGAAAAAACATTCAATTGAACCAGCCCCTGAACATTATTCTGTTATGGTGGACATGCTAGGCCGTGCAGGACGACTAAACGAGGCAGAAGAGTTTATGCACCAGATTCCAGGAGGACCTGGATTGTCAGTGTTACAAAGCTTACTTGGGTCTTGTAGATTACATGGGAATATGGAGATGGCTGAGAAGGTTGTTGATAGTTTGATAGAAATGGACCCTGAAAGTTCAGGTCCTTATGTGTTGATGGCAAACTTATATGCTGAGAAAGGGAAGTGGGAGAAAGTTGCTGAAGTGAGAAAAAGGATGAGAGGGAGGAGAGTAAAGAAGGATGTGGGATTTAGTTGGGTGGATGTTGGTAATGTTGATTCCTTGTATTTGCATGGTTTCTCCTCTGGGGATAAGTCACACCCAGAGTCTGAGAGTATTTGTAGAATGGCAGAGTTTCTGGGATTGCAAATGAGTTTTTCAAAAGAGAGCAAAGAGAGGGAAGGAGAGTGGTATCAGAAGTAATGAATCCAAAAATAAATGAGGAATTTGAAAGCTGACAGGGTATGGAATGATGGATAGCTAACTTGATCTTGATCATGTTCATTAAAAAGAAATTGATTATTATTATATTTCTTCATTTATATGTTGAATTGTGTTCAATTTGCATGTTAAAAATGGCCCATTTTGTGTTGAGTAGAAGCCTAAACGAACAGAATAAATTGGAACTATGTTTGTATAGGTCCATAAAAAAAAGGTTTGGGGTCCCTATGTTTTGTGGAGTATGTAGGAGTATTTATTTATTTTTTGAAAAATTTATAAAAATAAAATATAGAATATTGAAAATTTTCAAAATAATTTATCTCATTTTTTAAAAGAATTTTTTTTTTTTTCTTTAAATTACGTCATTTTGGGGTTTATGAAATAACTTTATCTAATCCTTTAAATTAACCATCTTGCCCTTATTTTAATAAAAAAATTATTACTTAACCCCCTTTTTCAAATTCTATATCAATATTCTTTTTATATATCAATATTCATTTGAAAAATTTGAGTAGATGAGTCATTTAAGAAATAATATATCAAGAATTAAGATTTAGTATTTGGTCAAACTTTGATTAAATAAGGACAAATTGATATATAAATTGAAAAAAAAACAAAGTGATAAATTAATTTTAAAATATGGATAAAATAATCAACCAACAATATAAATTAAATATATTTTTTCAAGAATTAATTATCTAATTAATTTGATTCTTATATTATCAAATTAATATAGAAGTATTTTTTCCAAAAAAAGATATCAGTTGTATATTTTTTAATAAAAGATTATAAATAACATTTTTTTACAACCTAAATCTATTTTATTACCGTTAATTTTCGAAAAGATTATTTTATTCAAATTAAACTCATTAATTAATTATTAATTCAAAATGATAACCGTTGACATGGAGAAAGTATTGTAAGTGGTAAATAAAAAAGGTTGTAAATATAACCTTCTCTCTCTTAACAAATACTTTTTTTTACAAATATTCAAATTATCTTTTTAATAATATGCAAATTGGATTTCCTACACGTGGATGCAGAGAATTCTAAAAAATATTATGACTTTTTCTTATTAAATTTATGTGGTGTATATTATATTTATATTTTTTAATAAAAAAATATAAACTTAAATATTCATAAATTTTGCAAAAAAACTTTATTTATATTAAAAATAAAATAGTAATCGTAATCCAACGAATTTAATAGTTAGACAACGCAATGTAACCTTTAAACCTTTTTTGAATTTCTATAGTGTGTCTCTTTTTTTAGAAGCTCATTTCAATTAAATTTGGAATCAGATTCCAATTATACCCTAAAACAGTGCCAGCTGATTCTATTCAGTGGCGGATTCAAAACCAGAAGCTTCTCAGTGTGAGAACTCGTTGGGTGCGCGATTTTGGGATTGTGAACAATCAAATCAAATGGTTAGTAGCAACTTCTGTATCACTCTCTTTGCAATGCGTGTATATGTTAAATTTTCTAACTTCCCCTGATTTGGTGTTTGTGTTGTTGTTGTGAATTTTCAGTCGGTGACTCTGCACACAAACCTAGGCGACATCAAGTGCGAAATCTTCTGCGACGAGGTTCCTAAGACCTCCGAGGTATCTACCTCAATTCTCAGCTTTATTTCAGTTATATGCTTGCTTTTGGTTAATTATATTGAAACCCTCTCTTCAAAATATTAATAATAATAATTTAAATAAAATAATTACTTCACTATTCCATACTAAAATATATATCACTCTGAAATTCATCGTAACCAGTTGCTCACATGTTCACCTTAAGTTAAATTCGGGTTTACCATGTGTCTTCTTTTGATTAATTAAAAGGTGTAATAAGCTGCACAAGGTTACTCAACTTGTGAGAGTGAGAACTTGTTAGCGTAGATTGTATGTAACCTTATTCTTGTATTTTTGCTAGGGATATGGAGGATAACCAAAAAAACTGAACCGAACCGGTTTTTAGAACCAGTTCAAGAACCGAACTGAACCGATCTGATTTTTATTTCTTTATTTCCTTATTTTTTTAAATTTTAATTTTTTCTTCTTTTTAGAATAGAGTCGACTCGAACCGTTTCCAACCGAACCACTTCCGAGCCAAACTGCCGAACCATTTAAACCAATTCGGTTTGATGTTTCAAAAAATTCGGTTCAATTTTTGACCCATGCACACCCATAATTCTTGCAAAGAGATTGTCTCTAATACTCAAACCAATGACTTTTCAATTACAAGGAACAATCTTACGGCTGCTTTAAGGCTCACCCTGGTTGTGATTAATTATGGGGGGAAAATTGTTTTTTTTTTAGTTGATTAAGTTCCTTGTTCATGATTCGGATTATGAGATGTTTTGAACTCAAAATAAGCTAATCTAAACACTTCGTAGCTTTATGTTGAATGGAGTTGTTTAAATCAAAAGTGGGGATTATGAACAAAAGTACAAAACCACTCTATCACTTGTGCAATTTATTATCTTCATAATAGTTTAAAGCATATCAAGGGGAGCGTGACTCAACACAACAGTTAGTGTTATCTTCATGTGTGAAATCTCACAGGTTCCATTCATATGATCAGTTTGTTGCAAATACATGGTTAGATTGCATAATATAGACTATCACACAATGGGTCTGATATTTATAGCACCAAGTCGCTAATAGTTATACCATCTCATTCTTGTCCTTATTTGAGGTTTCCATTGGTTGTCCTATATTGAAGGGTACTGTAGTGTAACCTAAAAGTGCAATTCTCATGTGTAAAATGTATTTCAATGTAGAATTTTTTAGCTCTATGTGCAAGTGGTTACTATGATGGGACCATATTTCATCGCAACATCAAAGGTTTTATGATTCAAGGTGGTGACCCAACTGGTACTGGCAAAGGAGGGACCAGTATATGGGGCAAGAAATTTAACGATGAGATAAGAGAATCTCTGAAGGTGAGTTCATACACTTTCCTAATCAGTACGAAGTATGAAGCTATGTCTTTGGGGTTATGTATTCCTTCAGGCTGCATGTCTGTTATACTTGTTTTGACTCTCAATGCCAATATCAGAAGTATAAAACTTGAGTGTAGAAATAGCACGTGGTTTCCATTTGATAAATACCACTTCTGTTAGCATGGCCTTAAAATTAAGATTATGATTCAGATACAGTGTTATCAACAGGATGCAATTGAGGATCATTTTTACATGCAAATGATTCTTTAAATTACTTCAGAGTTTAGACTATTTCATCGTATTTGAGAGTTATCTCTAAGCAATCTCTATAGCTAATATGAAGTAATTTCTAACACCTTTTACCTTTGTAATTTTGTGAGAAATTTTATCATATTTAACAAAGTACCAATTCATCATAGCCTAATTGGTTGGCTCTAGCATGTTAAAAACTTCATATTTATTTTTTCTTATATGCATCTTGAATGGCCAACACTTAATTTCTTGTTGATGGAAGTCAATTTTACTGTATTGAAATATAATTATCTAACAGCTGTTACATTTTAGTATCTCAATGTTATCTTTTTGGTTTATGGTGGTAGTGGTGGGCTGGGGGCTGGCATAAGCATAGTGTGACATTCCTTGAGATGTGTCTTATGAAGCAATAATTATAGACATTTTTCTTCGTTTCATAATCGTGGTAGTTAACATGTTGCCCTTTTGTATGTTCCAGCACAATGCAAGGGGAATATTGGCAATGGCTAACAGTGGTCCAAATACTAATGGAAGTCAGTTCTTCTTAACTTACGCAAAGCAGCCACATTTGAATGGACTATATACTGTGTTTGGCAGAGTAATTCATGGATTTGAAGTTCTGGATCTCATGGAAAAGGTATCTTATTCTGCTGTTAAAATTGCTTTTTTTATTTAAAAAAAAAAAAAAAAACCAATCGAGTTAAAGGCTTGAAGCTCAAGGTGAGACTCAGACTTTTAAGGTTTTGGTTTGATTTGGCAACTCAACTGAGTTCTACATTCCCTTCTTCTTTTTTGTGTGTGTCATATTCGTGCATTTTGTCATTATCTATGTATAATCAGAGAAAAGAATTAATAATATACTTACTTTTTTGTTATGCAGACGCAAACAGGGGCAGGGGACCGACCACTTGCAGAGATAAGGCTCAATCGTGTGACTTTACATGCTAACCCTCTTGCTGGTTAAACTTGTCTCGACAGTTCTTTATGTAAAATGTAAGTTTCTATTTCCCAAAAATTGATCTAACTCAAAGGGGAGGAGAGCCAAGGGAATTGTTACATGCTGAATTTGAGTACTTGTTCATACTGACTTCATGATTCAAAGTAGTAAAATGTACATCGAATTAACATATTGTTATGATATGCGTTGAATACAATAAGCTCATTTTTATGGATTGGTGTCAGTGGCGAAATTGCGCAATGTTTAGGGCCAAGTGTGTATATATATCTACCTGAGGTCGAAGTCATAGTATATTGGTGTTGTGAAATTCCAAGTATGTATAACATGATGCCACAACAGCAGTTAGTTTGCCAGCAATGAGCTCTCTTTTTGTTTTGGAAGGTTGATTGGTTTCTGTATTGCCATTCACTTAATTCCATTGAATTTTAAGGGATGGTTTATCCGCTTCATAAACCCTTTTAACCTTGAAGAGCTCTCAGGTGTAAAAGTTAATTGACCCATGATCTGGAAATATTGGTTTTCATTAACCAAGATTAAGTCCTCTATGTGGTCTTAAAAGGTAAATTCTTCACATTCACCTTATACATTTAGGAAAATGATTTTCCTTGATGTTGACCCATGACTCGAAATCAAGTAGTAATGGGTAATAAAAAAATTAAGTACTCAGTAAAAGAATAAAAGAAATGAATCAATTTTTAAATATATGAAGGATGTTTATACTCTTTTTTGGTAACTACCAGCATTCGAACAAGGACCCTTATGGTGTTGTCATCCAACAAGCAACAACTACCATATTGACCATGAATGCTAGTAAGGATGTTTATACTCTGATACAACATGGATGCGAGAATGATGATAAATTAATCGCAAACTATACAACATTGCTCGAGAAACGTAATTCATATGATCAGAGAGTAATAATTTGGGGTAACACAATATGTATTTATACATTGTACCAGATTTTAATTCATAAGTAGATCAACAGTTAAAATTAAGGGAATTTGATTTCTGCTTCAAAAGCAGGAAAATTTGTTTCTGCTATATAGACAAATTGATAGAGAGAAAAAGCATAGAGTAATGAGAGAGTAAAAATGGGGATGGGAATCACTTTTTTTGTCTTTGTGGAAGATAAATTTTTTTACTTTTGAAGTAGAAATTATTTCCTGTAAAATTAAAGGTAAAATTTATTTTTTATTTTTTTTGATAACAAAATTTATTATTTTTATAATTGTGTATGTTGATCTTCCCTCCTCTCTCTCTCTCTCTCTCTCTCTATATATATATATATATATATATATATATATATATATATAATAAACTTAAATCTCAAATCTTAAACATTCATTTTATTTTCATTCAAAGGCTGAAGTTTATTCATTAAAGTAATTAGGTGACCTTCACATTTATTTCCTTCTCCCTCGTTAAGCTAAGACTTCACAAATCACGTTAACAAGAAGATAGCTGTATAAAACCCATAAACTTAAATCAAATCTTAAACATTCATTTTATTTTCATTGAGGGATGAAAAAAAACATTAAGTAATTACCCTTCACATTTCTTTCTTACACTTATTAAACTAAGACTTCATTTCATTTGTATGTTATCAACAAGATAGCTGTACATGAATTATTAGATGTGAAAAGAAATCAGTGGCTAATGATGATTGTAGTGGTTTGTTGTGTGTTACACATGTATAAAGTGTAGTGGTGTGTGTTCAATTCCTATGTAATGCAACAAAAAAAAAGAAGACACTGAATGGCGGGTCGTGAGGGATGGGGAAAAAAACATTAGAATTAACTCAGTGTAAGTCTTACACTTATTACTAATCATTGATTTCATGGCTAATGATGATTGTAAGATTTGTTAGATTTACACATGTATAAATTCATCACCCCCCCTATGTATATATAAAACACGTATTCAATTTCCTGCAATTTTGAGAGGACACCTGAAGCCTAACAAAAACTAAGGCTGTTGAAGGTTCGTGGCTTTATGGAGAAACAAGCAGCTGCTGGAATTAACTCTGATGGCATAAGAGGCAAACGAATCATAAAGAAGCAACTCTCAATTTATTACTGAATGGTTAGTAATTTGTTAATCAACTTCTCTTCCTATATTAAGTTTGAGAGAAGCATATAATGTTTGTTAAGGTTATCTATATGCGTATATTCAATTTATAACATGGATGCTTTAATTAAGTTTGGATTGTTTAGAATATGGGTTTTATAAACTTTTTTACCTAAATTGTGTTATGTTATAGAGATTCGTTTTGTGTGCCAGAGTTTTTTTTTTTTACTGCGGGCCCCACAAGATGTTGTGTGTGTAGAAAATTTCATAAGGACATATTAAATGAGAGATAATAAACCCTTAGAATATTATGTATTGTAATATGATCTGCCAAAAGACGTGTCATATTTTTATATTAGATATGTGTTCAAGTATCAAATTTAAAAATATATTAATAAAATAAAAAAATGGAGGTCACCTACCATGTAGGCGAACTTAATAAGTTAAAGGCTTCAGAGGGCCCGGCCTTCAAGTTCAAGGCCGGCCCGACGTTAACCTTTCTTTATACTAATTATTCAAAAGTCCTTATCTGTCCTGACACAGCCCTCATCCCAGCAAACGCAGACCCAACATATTTGTCTCTATTTCGACCTGTTCGAGGCACTTCGAGCTGTCCATCAACGCTGATATAATCACAAGACTCACAAGTCACAACCCACCACTTTGGTGGAAGAACAATAGCATGAAGTATAAGACTTTATCAAATGTGGCAAAAATATATTAGCAATACCAGTCGTGCATCTGAATCAACATTTAGTGCTGGAAATTTATGCTTATCGGGAACAGTGACACAATTTGATTACTGTTGCAGGTATTAATTTTCTTATTTATTGCGTATATTCAATTTATAACATGGATGTTTTTTGTTTTTTATTAAGTTTGGATATATTAAATTGTTTAGAATATTATGTATTTGTAGTTTTTTTGTTCTTTTGGAAATGCCTTTAGTTTATTGATTAAGTAGATTTTTTGAATATTCTGTTTTATATTATGTTTTTTGGCAAAGGATTTATGAATAATTTACATTAATGCTGTTATGTATATTCTATTTGGATATACATTGAATTTTTGTGGAATTATGGTGTTTTTTTTAAAAGGCTAACAAAAATTTAATCTGCCAAAAGAATATATTATTTCCCTATTCTATGTTTTGGTACAAATTCATATTGATTGCAACATGTTTAAAAATGTCATGATGTTGCCCCTCAGAAGATGTGGGACATGAAAATATGTAATATGAATAGTACGATTCTATTCTAAAACTGCTTTTCATCCCAATTTCTATTCTTCTTTCCCTCACTTTCCCTCTTGGATCCCATTACAGGGCCATCTAGGAGTTTTATAATCCACAAAGTTGGTACTTGATCTTACCCAAAATAAAATATCATTATCATGGGCCATCTAGGAATTGTATCAGGAGTTCCTTCTGCCAAACCAACACAATTGGTGGTACTAGTACTTGATCTTACTCAAAATGAAATAAAATGCCAAATAAAATATCATGATGACAATGACAACAGACAAAGAAATTAAGCTAAGTGATGGTCATGTGGATGTGTACCAATTTTGAAGGCGAAAAATGACACAGGATAATTGATTGGCAAAGAGAAAGATCATCAATTTCTTATTTGAATTGAAGGGTAGTTATGATGTTGAGGTGGACCATAAGTTTGATTGTGAGATATGCATGAGTCAATTCCCAACTCACTTCAGGTTGTAGATTGTTGACATGCATCCCTATCCATGTATATTATAGTAATAGAAAAAACTTATGAGGGAGTTTATCTTTGAAGTGAGTAAATATTTTACTCTTAAATTTGAACAGTTAGAGATCACATGTACTTTAAATTAGATTAAATATATATACCAAATGGAGATAACTTTGGGAGTTGAGCAGGTGAAGGTGAGAGAGCATGTGTTCGATCCTCCTCAGTATCATCTTTGGGAGGGGTTTAAAGCCTTAATCTTGGATCTGTCCCCGAATTGGACTAGTCACGAAGTGATGAATCAATAAAATATTTTCAAAAAAAAAAATTAAATATATATTATTATTTACTAACTTTAAAATTAGACCAGGT
Organism: Gastrolobium villosum; assembly: GCA_032173675.1. Lineage (NCBI taxonomy): Eukaryota > Viridiplantae > Streptophyta > Magnoliopsida > Fabales > Fabaceae > Gastrolobium > Gastrolobium villosum. The sequence goes on along the minus strand of JAVKPL010001964.1, from coordinate 41,202 downwards.
GACTGATGTTGTTAAGAGTGTTAGTGTTAGAATAGTGTAGAAGTCCCGCATTGTGTGTGTCTCATTGTATTCTTCAATTGGTTTGCTATATAATAGAACCAATGTTGTGTAGTTTAACACAACAAGGATTACTATCAATTCCTCTTGTATCTTGATATTTAACATGGTATCAGAGCCTAACAAGAGGAATCTTAATCCGCTTAACTTAGTTCACTTTTCCATAATTTCAATATGGTTATAGAGAGATATCACCCTCCTTGAGGGATTCTCGTTGTTATTTCTTTTTCGGATTTTTCTTAGTATGCTCTGTGACTGCAGCTTAGACTGATCTGTCACATCAGAAAAGAATGATCCTTGGGAAGCTGTTGGGTTGACCGCCGTCTCCGTTGACTTTTTTGATGACTTTCTGGCGACTTTTTTGACGACCCACTAGCGTCTCCGACGACCCACCGCCGTCTCCGGCGACTTTTCCGATTATGTGAAGTTTTTTTTTTTTTTTTAATCTTCTTTCTTCCCAAGATGGACTATTTATTCTATTCATCGTCCTCTTGAGGGGGAGCACCTTCCATGTTGCTGATGGTCATTCCAGCACAGTTGTCTTTGCCGATGATAATTCCGGCTCCGAAGTTCCTCTTGAGGGGGGAGCACTTTCCATGTTGCTGATGGTCATTCCAGCACAGTTGTCTTTGCCGATGATAATTCCGGCTCCGAAGTTCCTCTTGAGGGGGAGCACTTTCCATGTTGCTGATGGTCATTCCAGCACAGTTGTCTTTGTCGATGATAATTCCGGCACTGAAGTTCCTCTTGAGGGGGAGCACCGTCCATGTTGCTGATGGTCATTCCAGCACTGTTGTCTTTGCCGATGATAATTCCGGCATCTTCCATACCGTCATCCATGTTGCTGATGGTCATTCCAGCACAGATGTCTTTGCCGATGATCATTCCGACGCCATTTTTAGCACATTGTTGATTTTTGGTTTCTCATATAGGAGATTTATTTTGATGTTATGTTACTTGGTCATTTCATTTTGTTGATGTAGCACTGTTGCTTTTGGTTCCTAATAGGAGTATTATTTATGTATCAAGCTTGTAGCATATGATCTATATGCTACAGCTTGAGGGGGAGTGTTAAGAGTGTTAGTGTTAGAATAGTGTAGAAGTCCCACATTGTGTGTGTCTCATTGTATTCTTCAATTGGTTTGCTATATAATAGAACCAATGTTGTGTAGTTTAACACAACAAGGATTACTATCAATTCCTCTTGTATCTTGATATTTAACAGATGTAATATTAAAAGAGGTAGGATATTCATACTACCAAATTTTTCTACTACCACTTCACTACCACTCTAATCACCATTGGATTCAAAAAGTGTTTTCCTTTTCTCTCTCTTCATTTAATTCTTCCTCTAATCCAATGGTGATTGGAGTGGTAGTGAAGTGGTAGTAGAAAAATTTGATAGTATGAATATCCTACCCCGTATTAAAATTGGAATTCATAAATTCAACCCAATGTGAGAGAAACTGAAGAAAATGTGAAGGGGGATTTTGGAGGAATTTAAATAACTTAGAACTTTTCACCAAAAAAATAAAAATAAATTAGAACTGAAGTTAACTCAACTACATGTCCAAATCCTACAATTATCTACTTATATAGAACAATTTCAAACCCATAAAAGAATCTGCTCTTACGTTAGAGATAAGAGATAATGATGAGTCTTAAGGTTGTGCTCCAATTAATTTATACACCGAAATTATAGGCAATAAAACCATCTTGAAAATATGGAGGGATTTTGATATCATTGTTGACTACCAACATCTTCATCCTCCCGTAGTGCTAGTATTTTTGGTGGTAGTAATACAAGAAATGAGTGAAGGATAGTGGTCCTTGTCCTCATAGAATAGCTTAACCCTTTCTTGTTCAAAAGGGTATGATGAGGGCTTCAAGATCGAACCCGTCTTTAATTGGAATCTACTTTTGCACATATAATATCTTCAATTGAAATGAGTGTATATTGTCTAAATATGTTGCATGTTTGGCTAAATTACTTTTATGTACTAGACATAATTATATATATATATATATATATATATATATATATATATATATATATATATATATATATATATAGATATATAGGGTAGGATCCTTTGATACCAGTGTCAAATTTGATACCTCATCTAAGAGTCAATAAATCAAAAAAGATCAACCCTCATATATATATATATATATATATTGCTTTTTCAATTTCGACCTAGGTGTGGTGAAAGCCAAAGGTCTCTCAAGAGTGCTTCTCCAAGGATCGAACTTCCGATCTTTGGATTTGAACAATCACTTTTAACCACTACAACCGACATCCATTGGGTACCTTTCGACCTAGGTGTGGTGAAAGCCAGAGGTCTCTCAAGAGTGCTTCTCCAAGGATCGAACTTTCGATCTTTGGATTCGAACAATCACTTTTAACCACCGCAACCGACATCCATTGGGTACCTAGACACAAATTTAATTCATGATTTTCACCATCTTAGTTGTTAGTAACTACCCATCAAGGATAGGACTTCATGTAAAATACAAAGAGTGGGGATATTCTAACTACCAAAAATTCTCACTACTAACTTATTACCCATCACATCACCATTGGATCAAAAAGAGAGAATATTAAAAAGTGTTTGAAGAGAGAGAAAATGTTAATCTAATGGTGATTAGATAGGTAGTAAGTTAGTAGTGAAAATTTTTGGTAGTGGGAATATCCCTCCTCAAATACAAATTAAGGAAAAATAACTTCCTCAAGGTCTCAAACTTACTTTGACCTTACAGGTGACTTTTTTTATTATTTATTTGTTTGTTTTTGCAACCAACAAGTTGAAGTAGCTCCCACTATATACCATCATGATATAAACAAAACCCGCACACCCAGTGGATGTGAGAGTGGCAATGGTGATATATGGCTATAATAATGATAGAGAAGAAGATGAAGCCAAAATGGGTTTTGTTTTTCCAAATATATGAGCCTAGCATTGGTACTCAATTACATGAAGAAAAAGGGACAAAGAAGGAACCTAACAACATTGACTCTTACTCCTTTAATCCTCATTACCTGAACCCGCTATTCCAACACCCCACCCATTTTCAACTGGCTTCTTCTTATCCAGCTATGACTTTCATGTGCAACTCCATGTGACTACTCTTTTCAAGTTGAAATATATATAACATGGTTAACAAAAGTTGATCCTATATACCCCATCAGATCCTCCCCTGCCTGGATTGCTCCAACTCAAGGTTATTTAAAATTAAATGTTGATGGTGCAGTTTCTAATGAGAGAGCTGCATGTGGGGGATTATTGAGAGACTGGGAGGGGAATTGGGTTTCTGGTTTCTCTGTCTTTATTGGTTCCTGCTCCCCTTTGCAAGCTGAACTCTGGGCTATTTTACATGGGTTGGAGTTTGCTTGGAAATCTGGTTGGAAGAAAATTATTCTTGAATCAGATTCTGCTCAAGCCATTGGCCTTCTTACCATGACTGGTAATGACACTCGAAAGCTACCTCTGGTAACTAAGATTCGAGCTGCTCTCAATAAGGATTGGTCTGTCTTGTTGAAGCATATTTCTAGGACCTGTAATCATTGTGCGGACTGGCTAGCGAAGAAAGCAATGGATGATCCTTTTGGTTTATCCACTATTACATCCCCTCACAGTGAGCTACTTAATCTTCTTACTGCTGATATGCTGGATCCGGGAGTCATCACTCCAGCTGCAAGATGCTGAGTTTGTTTCTTCTAAGTCGATGGTTTTTAGTTTTCTTTCTGTCTTGCTTTTTCCTGTTATTGTTTGTTTTCTTTTGTTTCGTTTTGTCTGTTTCGTGGGGCAATGCCCCATGTATTTACCAAAAAAAAAGAAATATACATAACATACCAAAATTTGGTTATTATTTAGTTTAACAATATGTAGTGTAAAGAAGGAATATAATTGGCTGCGGTTTCTATCTCCATCGTTTAATTAATAGTGATTACGTCTCTAATGAGCTAACTAACAAGAATTAAAATGTGTGCTAATCCATTAGGTCGATTATTTATAAATAAAATACACTTTTGAGTTATGTTTTCAAATTATGCAATGATTAATCATTAATGACAACGTTTTGGATTTTCATTGCTTGAACTTTGAGAAACCTAACACGCAAAGGCTTTTCCATTGTCCATAATGTGAAAGCAAAAATTGAAAAAGTTGCATCTGTTTTTCAAACAAAACATTTCATACGTATTTCGTCCAACAAATTGTGCATATCAATGATTACTGGGAGACTCACAGTGTGAGTGAGAGGAATTGATCTTAACTATATATTAGATCTTATATAGATGGTTAAGATTATAATATAAATATGTTATTTTGTAACTTTTGTTAAATGCGGGTAAATTTGGTTATACGTGGTTTTAGCATAAACTCTCTAACTTTTGCGTTTAAGTGGAGATATCCAAATATAAATATATTTTTTTAAATACCAACCGATGTCCGAAACCCTAATGGATTAGATTAATCTGATTTTGTATTTGAGCCTCTTCACCCTTTTCTAGAGTTGCTATTCTTGGGAATTTAATCCACTAACCTTTGAATAGATCAAATCCTAGGAGCCTGGGCCCTTAACCAGATGTCTTGAGTTTGAGCCCTGAGAATGGAAAAAAATGATTTGGGAGAGCCACCCCGAAAGGGTCCGACAGTGCTCGATGAGATTAGTCTTTGGTTACGGCTGGAGGATACCTTGAATTTATTCAAAAAAAAAAAAAAATGTATCATCAACTCTTGGTTAATTTTCTTTTCAAACTCAGATTTAATTGGTTAAAATAAAGTTTGCAAAACGTTTATCCAGAAACACTATTCATTGATTCTATTATTCGTTTGCTTAAAGTTAAAACAATAGAGAATAAAAGCAGTGAAGTCTCTACTAGGAATAATACCCTGTTGCGTAACTTAAAATTCATACGAACCTTAAAATCCATTAAAAGAAAATCACGGTATATAATCGTTCAATATCTATATGAAAGCTTATGGCAGAAGGACATCAGATGACTATAGAAGCTATTAGTAATCCGTAAAAAGTGTTTATCCATAATTAACACATTGTTTCATTTCTTCTAAAGAAAGAGGCAAATCAAAAGCAGTGTGATATTCCACAATTCTCATCAGTACTCGACTTCAATGAATTATTATTCCCTAGCTTCATAATAAAATAATGTAGCTTTTTAATCTTCGAAGATTTATATAAATGATAATCTTGAATTGTAGCATAATAAATTGATAATTGGCTCATCAATATTTCATAATAATATTCACATTCTCCTTTTTTGTTTTTGTTTTTCCACTTGGTCATCGATTGTCCAATTAATCTAGTCGAGCAGTTGAATATGAGTCATACTTAGCATTTGAATGACAACCTTTGTACTGTTGTGAGCCTCTAGCTATTTTACTTTTTTTCTTTCTTTAGTAGTTTGGATTTGAACACATTAATAGTTGTTGTTTAGGATTTTTTAAGCTTGTTTATATTTCCCTTGTAAATTTAATGGACACGGTGAGAAGAATAAAATGAATATTGGTAGACGTAATTCACTGGATGGGGGGTGAATTTTGTGTCTTCGTTTTTTTTCTCTTTCTCTTTTTTATTTTGCATTGTTGGTGTGTTTGTGTTCGGTCCCAACGTGAGCTAGGTAACCAGAGGCGGACCCAGATGGGCGTCTATGTTCGCACTTGCGGACATTAGTTTTTGATTTTTTTTTAAGTATAGTAGTTAAATATGATGTTGGTTAGATTAGGTTTTGTTTAGATATATAACGAGGGATGTAATGGAAATAAATGGAATACATTGGGATGAAATGGGATGATATATATTTCATTGGATATTTTATGATGTCATATAACAAATCAGCTTGATAAAAAAAAAAAAAAAGATGTTAGGAATAATATTTTGGGTTCCTTTTCTGCAGCTTAATCCAATACGACATAGTTTTAGGCCGTATTAAATTATACATCAATTTTGATGTATAATAGTCTTTATATTTATAATTTTTTAAGATTTCAATACCAAAACGTCGTCGTTTTGGGAATAAATATAGATAACTTATCTGCATTAACAACATAAACATTTTTCCCTAATTTTTTATGTCAAGTTAAAGTTTTTTTTTCTTATTTATATTTTTTGTTTTGTTAATGCATTTGAAATTTTCTTCAAAAAAAAAATTTGGTACCCCGAACCCCATCACTAAACGTGCGTACATAAAAAATATTTGCGGTTACGCCACTTACTATAATAGAAGCAAAGATCTTCTTATTAAGCTGATGCATATGACAGGGACGCTCTCTTTAACTATGGGACAAGATATTCGATCTTTCTGTGGCAATTCTACTGCTTGGAACGACCTGAAGAAACAGGTGTAGCAATAACTATTGAAACTATAACTAACCATGCAATGGCCCACTCTAAATAATGAATATGAGTAAATGCAGGTTGGCCACATGGAATATATATCATGTTAAAATTGTCTTATATATGCCACAATTATCATAACAATTTAATCACCAACCCACGTGGCTTTATAACTATTTCCTCTTTCAAGCTTGAAGACCCCATGGTAATAGTGAGGACCTAAACGGTCTTGAAACTAAAAGGAGAAAGTTCTAAAATTTGAAAAAAGTGTAACTCAACTTCAAGAGTAGTGTGGGGTGGTGGAGTTCTTTCTTTGTGCCCTCATCTCTACGTTATCCACCACCCTAGTTATCAAAAAAGGCCAAGAAAGAAGAGAAGCATTTTTCTTTACCTTGCTCCCATTTGTAATCATGACTTCATGAGTCCTTGTGCCATCATTGCTATGAAAAGTCTCTCTCATATCACTTTCCTTTCCCTTGTAGTTTTTTTTATCAAGTTTCTCACCTATATGGTTATATAAAATCCTTGAAGCTCAAGGGTAACACCTCACTTTCATCACTTGATTTCCCATTTTCAAATATAAACCTTATATCTCAAGCTTGTAGTCTTTTCTCTTAAGAGACCCCAAGTTTTAGAGAGAATTACGGTATGCAGTCTTTTACCTCAAAAAAGACATCATGTGCTCCTCTTGTTTTTGCCCTTCATCGTCGATGTCCATCCAAAAGAAAGCACCGGCACCTTCGGTTGCGCCTCCTCAATAGGTACTTCTCTAGTTTCAACCATATCTTTCTTTTTGGTTGTCTCTTTTTTTTTTTTTTTTTTTTCTTTTTGGTTGTCTCTTTTGGCTTGTATATGCGCATATTCTCGTTTGAAGTTCATATTTTAAGTGTTAATGATAAAGTTTTACCTTAATTAAAAATCAACTAAATGATTATCATATATATATATATATAAATGAAAAATTCATGAATTCACGAGTCTCCACACATCATTTAAATAATTATGTGAATTTATATTAATGGTTTTATATTATATTTCCCTAACACGCCCCTCACACAAGAGCCCATTGAGCTTGAAAGTTAGATAATGCTTAAGGCTCTGTCGACCTATATTAAGAAACTCTACAATATTTAATTATTCTTTTAAGGGTTTTATAAGAGTTATGTTGTAGGAAAAGTGATTGTGTAATGTTATAGAGATTCGTTTGGCGTGCATTAATTTTTTATTTTTTATTTTGCTTTAAAAAGTGTGGGTCCCACAAAATGTTGTGTGTGTAAATGACAAATGTAAACCCCTTCTTTTAATATTATGAGGGGTGATAAAGACCAAACTCATGACCACTTGGCCACAGAGAGGCTCTGATACCGTGTAAAGAATTCATTTGACTTAAAAGCGTAAACTGTTAAGTGAAGCTAAATTAATATTTTATATTATATTTATCTAACAATTATACTTTCTAAGTAATGATTGTGATAATTAAACTTCTTTAATAATTTGACTATACATGATTAAATGATAGTGTAAAAAAGTTGTATACTTGGAGTGCAACAAAATTAAATCCATTTTTTGTGCGTGTGATGTTGATCCTTGTAATTTGATGATATTCATACAGAAGGAGAGCAAAACTTCAAGAAGCAAGACGGAGGAAAAGGATGATTGTGGTGAAGGCAGAGATTGAGATGAGAAATTTGAAATTGTACGTAGAGAACAAAAGCATCATAGAGGAGAATGAGAAGTTGAGGAAGCAGGCACTGCTTCTTTACAAAGAGAATCAAGCCCTCTTATCTCAGCTTCAAAAGAAGCTTTCTGAACAAAATAAGAGCAAGACCAATCTCTAGCTTTTAGCTAATACAGTTTATTTATTAATGCCAACAGTAGGAAAAGTTAGTGTCTGTTATTATTAAACTGTCTTTTAATTTATTTTTATTATATGTATTTTTTTTTCTTGTTCTTATTTTTTATGGGTTCATCGTCAATTAATATGGGATAAAGGTTATGTTGTTAGTGTTGTTTCTTAGTTTGAGGTTAAATTAATTTCTTGCACTAAGTTTAAGTGTTTAATTGTAAATCATTACAAGGAATATTATAGTAATGAGCATTGTTAATTAGTTTTAATTTGTCAATTCCCGTTAGTTTTCTTGATAATATATGTAGAGATCACTATATTATTAGTCATGTCTTTCCTTTTACATTTTTGGGTAAAATTTAATATAAGAAAGGTAAATAAAGTTAGTGGAGGGATATTCTCACTACCAAAATTTTTCACTACAAACTTACTACCTATCTAATCACCATTAGATTAACATTTTCTCTGTCTTCAAAAACTTTTTAACATTTTCTTTCTTTGATCCAATGATAATGTGATGGGTAGTAAATTAATAGTAAGAATATTTGATAGTTAGAATATCCTTACTCATAAAGTTATGCACAATGTCTTTTATAATCACAAATCTTATAATATTATTATGCTTATACCCTTTTCAATTGAATACACATATTTTATAAAGTATATTAAGTAAATTGCTTAATTGCATTCGTGCAAGTCATGGTCCATCCATTCGACTTAGCAATTCACAGGACTTGATATAAATTAGACTCATGTATAAATAGTGTTTGATTCCGACTACTTAACTGAAAAACATTTATAAAAAAAAACTACTAGAAAGTTATAAATGAGATCCATCACTTCTTATACATGACATAAGTTGGAACTAACTTGGATCAGTTTCCAGCCACAAAAAGTGGCTGAAAAGAATCCAAATCTTGTTTTAATGAGTCCACTTGCACTTATAGCTATGGTACCTGATCTGGTTTTTGAACTTTGGCAGAAAGGATACAAAACCCAACAGAAAGAGTAACATAATATAAGAAGGGAAATAGTAATCTCATGTTGTATGAGATTATTATCTTATGCCATAGACACTTCGATAATTGTGCTGCTTTTTTCTTTTCTTTTTCTTTTGTTTTTTTAGTGATGTCTCGTCATTTTGTGTCTTAGCATAAGATATGCTCTCTCTTACATCATGAGAGTAGACAATCCCATATAAGACTTGTAAAAGGTAATCTAAATTAATATCGACCAACTGTGATAAAGTCATCATCATCAAGAACTTGAACATCTTTTTCTCCAACAAAAAGCTCTCTACCCATTTCCTTCACCAAATTGACAAACTCTAACCTTTTTTCCACACGGAGAGGTACATGTGGAAGCCTGAAAACTGGCCTAATAACACCAAGTTGAGCAAGAGCTGTGTTCAAAGGAATTGGATTTGGCTCTAGAGAAAGCCAATCAAATAGAGGCACGAGATTTGAATTCATTGTAGGATTCTTACTCCCAAACATGAGTTGTCTTATTAAACCAGGAATCAGGTTGCTAGCAACAGATTGAATTCCAACAGCACCACAATCCCATCTAGCATCATGGCATTCTTTATCAGATCCAGTCCACACAACAATTCCTTCACTTGTATATTGTTTGATCCTGTCATTTCCCACACACTCCTTGACACCAACCAAGTTAGGACTTTGAGCCAAGATTGCAATTACACTTGGAGGAATATCTTGAGCAGTCCGTGAAGGATTATTATATATTATCACAGGCCCTATGGAAAGAACACTTTCATAGTGAGCAACCAAACCATCCAATGAGGTTTTTCCATAGTAAGGGCTTATATGAAGTGCAGCATGCATTCCGACAGCAAAACCTCGCTCTGTCGCTTTAATTGCTTCTGATGTGCAGTTGCTACCGGCGTTACCAACAACCTTGACTTTATCGCCAAAATAGTTGACTGTGTGAGCAATCAGCATTATTTGTTCCTCCCATGTCATTAATTGCCCTTCACCAGTTGAACCAGCAACAAGAATACCTTCAACTCCATTTACAATCTGCATATTCACTAAGTTATCATATGCTTCAAGATCGATTTGGCCATTAGGTAGGTAAGGAGTTTTAACTGCAGTTATGAATCTCAGACTCCTTAAGTCCTCAATGGATGTCCTGTAAATACAGTACAAATGAAACTTAATTTACATGAACAAGTTTCCACAAAGCTTAATTTTTACAGACTCTTATGATGTTTGCATACATAATTGTAAAAATCAGGTTGACAATTTCAAATTTATAACAAAAACCAGCCAAACAAAAAAAGCAGACATGAAGCTAGAAGCATACTATATATACATCCATATTTTTTAGCACATTCCTTAAAATATAAAATATACACTTGCACAGTTGCAGATTTTATAATATAAATCACTACAAAACTGCTTCAGTGATCAAAGATACAGATCTAGATGAAATATAAACCTTGAATATCCAAACTGAATCTCAGAGTCTAAATGAAGATTAGAGAGAGATATTGTTCAATGCTCTAGATGCTTGTGTCACAAGTTAGATAAGAAAATCAACTTCCTGACTCTCCCAGAAATTCTACCCAGAGCATAGATTCCAAATGTTCCGACCCATCTACACAAAGCACATATAAATACACATAATATACAAAATAACTTATTGGAATGATAACAAAATGGAAAATATAGAATTCTATAGGAGAATGAATCAATATGGAATAGCACATTCATTATTCAAATCGACCTATTTTGAACCGCTGAGCTGCTCATTGAGAGGCAAAACTTTGGTACCACAGCTGATGGTGGAGGCTTCCAGTATGAATTCCTGGGTCATACAAAGAAATATTAAAAATGATTAAATTAACCAAAATTTGGATTAATGGCTACAAGGTTTGGTATCTTTCTTCTGTGCAATTTGCACCAATCACTGATCTTAGACTTCTGAAAGTGAAACCTGCTGTCCAAATTTAATTTTTTTTTGTATATTATTATTCATCGATTATTTGATTAACAAGATTCAAGCCGGGAAGAACTACATATGCAACAAAGCTCTCCCTACCAAGGATTTAACACAATTGTCCAAAAAAAAAATTCAAATTCAACTTTTACCCCATCTTTTGAAGTATAACTTTTGCCCTCCCTTCCTAAATTTTTTATTTATCCATCCCTGCTTAAATATATAAATTTAATTGCACAAGGGACACTGACAGAACTATATTGCAACCAAAAAGGCAAATAAAATTCAACTAAGAGGTTTAACTACGTTTGCATATTGTAACAGACAAAATTCAAAGGAAATCATGGACAGGTTAAGAGGAAGTAAAGAGATTCCTTGTTTATGACAATCCTATATTTTCTAAACACCCTTGCCTCCTCATTATCATCAGTTATTTTCTCATATGGCTATAATGTAAACAATGGCATTTTCGATGAACAAATTCACCATTTTAAAAACCTCCAATTTATATAATGAATAATAACTGCAGAAAAATACATAATTAAAGCATAGGTACGAGAGGATGTCACATGAAAATATAAAAAAGTATATATTTCATAAACGATAAAGTTTTAAAATTATAATATAAATATAATTTTTATAATGTTCTAACAAACAAAAACACTTAAAGAAGACAGCAAGTTTTAAAGGGAGTGATGAAGTAGCAGTTGGTTTCATTTAGTAACAAACTTATAATATAAATATAATTTTTATAATGTTCTAACTAACAAAAACATTTAAAGAAGATACAAGTTTTAAAGGGAGTAATTTGTTTCATTTAAAAAAAAAACAACTTAACACATGACACACATAATATACACACACACACACAACCTAGAAACTTAGAAACCATTATTATTAACATATCAATAAATCACAACTAAAAGCACACACACAGCATAACACAAAATACGAACACAGAAAATCAGTAAAAAAAAATTAAATTAAATTAAATAACCAAAGCGCTTATTTATCTAATTTAGAAGAAAAAAAAAACACAGCAACAACATCAGATTTAACCTCTTGTTGCAATTGCTGGCGATGGAGCGGAAAAACGGTAAACCGGGTCGTCTCAACAACACGTTACTACAATAGCTCTTCAACATGACAATCACTCCCAACAATTATCGAATCAAACTCCGAACCCGACACTGAGACCAAGATCCGACCCGATTGAAGCTCAGGAACACGATTTCGCTTTGACTGAGTTGGGAGAAGGAGAAAAAGAACAAGCGTTGACGGTTTTGAGAGTTTTTTTTTTTTTTTTTATAACTTCGTCATTATTGTCATATTATAATGGTGAGAATATTAAGATACATTTGAACTATATTTTAAGCACAAGTAATGTTGTAATAAAATGTGAGGAGAAGAGATAATTATAATTTTTTTTAAAGAGTGATAAGTGACATAAGAGTCCTAGAGAGCAATTGTTATAATTGTTTAATTACATTGGTATAATTGGTGAGTATAGGGGGTGTTTGGTAGAGGAGAAATTTTTTTATTCTGGAATCTCAATTTTCAAAAATATGATGAAAATATTCAGTTTTTCGGGAATCTTACAAAATACCGCGTACCAAACGTCCCTTGGTGCAAGTCCTCGCCCATATATACGATTTGTTATATAATTAAAAAAAAAATACTAAATCGTATCTCATGCATATAACATCTTAAGAATTAATCCGTGTTTAGGTCATGTTTAATGTCCATAACTATTTTAAAAATAAAAATAATCTTACTACATAGTGGCGAATGAAACCAATGACTTTGTCCAAATTACATCATTTTGGGAATTAAAATTAAGATTACACCAAATTTATTAAGAATCAAGGTTACACAGCTTTTATGTTTGCCAGTACTAAAACAAAGTTTCCAACAAAATGCATTACCATATATACGTTGGAACTGATTTGAAACCAAGTTCCCACTATAAAGAAACCATATCTTGTTCTAGTGAGCTTACCTTTGAAAAGGAAACATAGCCCAACAGAAACAGTAACTCAATATCGATCAACTATGATAAAGTCATCATTATCAAGAACTTGAACATCTTTTTCTCCAACAAAATGCTCTCTACCCATCTCCTTCACCAAATTGACAAACTCCATCCTTTTCTCCACACGAAGAGGAAAATATGGTAGCCTGAAAACTGGCCTAATAACACCAAGTTGAGCAAGAGCAGTGTTCAAACCAATTGGGTTTGGCTCCGAGAAAAGCCAGTCAAAAAAAGGCATGAGCTTTGAATTCAGTGTAGGATTCTTTCCACCAAACATGAGTTCTCTCATTAAGCCAGGAATCAAATTGCTAGCAACAGATTGAACTCCAACAGCCCCACAATCCCATCTAGCATCATGGCATTCATCATCATTTGCACTCCACAAAACAAATCCTTCATTTACATAATGTTTGATCCTTTCATTTCCTGCACACTCCTTGACACCAATAAAGTTAGGACTTTGAGCTAAGATTTTCACTACACTAGGAGGAATATCTTGAGAAGTCCTCGAAGGTATATTATATATCATTGCAGGCCCTATGGAAAGCACACTGTTATAGTGAGCAACCAAACCATCCAATGAGGTTTTTCCATAGTAAGGGTTTATGTGAAGAGCAGCATGCATTCCTACAGCAAAACCTTGCTCCGTGCCTTTGATTGCTTCTGCTGTGCAGTTGCTACCGGCGTTGCCAACAATCTTGACTTTATCACCAAAACTATTGACTGTGTGTGCTATAAGCATTATTTGATCGTTCCAGGTCATTAATTGGCCTTCCCCAGTTGAGCCAGCAACAACAATACCATCAGCGCCATTTACAATCTGCATATTCACCAAGTTATCATATGTTTGGAGATCAAATTGGCCATTGGGTAGGTATGGAGTTTTAACTCCAGTTAACAACCTCAGACTCCTTATTTCCTCCATCGATGTCCTGTAAATACAGTACATATAAAAGTTAACTATCTTGATATATATAAAATAATTAATGTAGCATCATCCAATAACTTAAGTTTTTGGGTGAATTGATTCTTTACATGGTATAGAGCCTCGTGTCCTGGGTTGGATCCTCACCGCCCCCACTTTCCATTATGGAATTTCTTAGCATAGATGTGGACCTGTACATTGTCCACCCTTCAAGTCCAGTGATTCTCGTGTAAGGGCGTGTTGAGATATATAAAATTATTAATGTAACCTCACTCAACAAAGCTTTTGGGTTGAATGTATTCTTTTGGAACAAGTTTCCACAAACCTTAATTTTTACATATTTTTACGATGTTTGCAAATATTAAAAAATAAAAAAAAAAATAACATAACTTGGTGCTATAAAACTCTTGCTCTATGCAGGGTACGGCAAGGTTTATAATATGCAATAGTATCTTGCATTTGCAAGAGGGAAGAGGCTGATTACATATATCAAACATGTGACCTCTCCATCACTTGGCAACAACACTGGCAACAACACCGACCGTTGTGCCAAGGTTTGCAAACATAATTGTAAAAAATTGGTTAACAATTTCAAATTTGTAAACAAAAACCAGTCACACAAAAAAAGCAATCATGAAGCTAGAAGAAGCATACCTTATATACATAAATATATTTTAGCACATTTTTGAAAGAATTAGAATATAGATTGGCATAGTTGCTGACTTTTATGACATAAATCACTATAATACTGCTTCGCAGATGAAATATAAGCCTTGGATGTCCAAACTATATCTCAAAGTGAATGATGAAGGGAAAAAAAACAAATACATATTAAGTTCTATGTGAAGAATAGAGAGAGATACAGCTTGGAGGTTTAGATGCTTGTGTTAGAAGTTAGATTGCAAAATCAATTCCTTAGACTCTTCCAGAAATTCTACCCAGAGCATAGATTCAAAATGTTCCGAACTAATGCCTCTTTAAATTCTCTCTTTTTTTAAGCTAGAAGCTATTTATAAGTATAAGTGGCCAAACAGATTTTATAAAAAACTCTTATCATGAAAAGTTCTTTTTTTTAATAATGAAAAAAAAAATCTAAGAGCTAAAAGCTCCTATAGCTTTTCTATAAGCTGTTATCTGTTTTTTCTTGAATTGTATGATTTTTTTTTAAAATGAAAAATTATAAAAATAAAAGGAGATAATTTTCTTAAAATATGTGCTTTTAATAGCTTTTAAGTCAAAAAAATTATGTAATTAATAAGGGAAAGGTTATACTTACTACATATTCTTCTTATTATTTATTATTACTAAATCTTAACCGTTGATTTTCGTCAATATAACGGTTATAATTTATTACAAATTAATAATTAATTAATAATTATGATCCGGTAAATTACAACCGTTAGATTGACGGAAATCAACGGTTAAGAATTAGTAGTAACAAGTAAAAAAAATTAAGTAATAAGTATAACCTCTCCCGATTAACAAATAGCTTTTTTAAGCACTTTTTTTAATCATGTGGAAAACCCACCTTGTTTTCACCTCTGAGGTGCACATTGGGCGTTGAAAATTGGGTGTCATAGCTGCTTGTGGATGCTTCCAAAATGAGTTCCTGGGTCATACAAAGAAATATTAAAATGATTAAACTAACCAAAATTGGGAATAATGATACAATATTTGGTATCTTTCTGCTACACAATTGGCACCAATCTCTGGTCTTAGACTTCTGAAAATGAGACCATAAATGCAGGGGTGGAGTGGAACCATGTTAAGTGCGCCACCCCCTGCTTTTCAAAAAAATTCAATTAAACCTTTACCCATCTCCGAATCTTTTTCCACCCCTGCTTAAATATACAAATTTAATTGCACAAAGGACACTGACAGAACCATACTGCAACCGAGAAAGAAAATCAAATCCCATTTTCTACAAGAACAAGCCTTTATTTTAACCAAAATTAAGAAATTTAGAAAAGTCCCCCAATAATATGGAGGTACAGGGATGAAAGCACATTATTCCCTCTAACAAATAATTCTACTTGTTTTCAACATGGCAAACATAAAGAATTCTTGATCATGAAGAACTGGGAAGTGGTAACTAAGGCGAGCTTCTTAAAAAATGACTTTTTATGCATTGTTTTGTTTAAAAGAATTTTGTTTAAAGGTAAAGTTATTTTACGTTTGCATATATGATCTAAAAATCACTTATACATAAAAAAAATTATTTAGACGTTAAAAAAAAACACTTTTATATATATAATTACAACAAGGGAGAGATAAAATAGCATGATAATAAAATAAAGAGAGATAAAATAGATTCGATAAAATGAGGTTAAATTGTATTTTAAAAATTCATATTATATTTTTTTCAAAAAAAAAAAATTATATTATCTTTTATTTTCTGTTTTTTTATCAAGAGCAATCAACTATTGGCTAAAAATAAAAGCAACATTTTAACTTTTATTTTAAATTTTGTTTTTTTAAAAAGGTGTTATCCAAACATTTAAAAATTCTCAAAAAAACTTTTATTTAAAAGAAAAAACAGCTTTTTCAGGGTTTATTTGATTTTTTTTTGGTTTTTTTATTCTTAAAACTATTTTATAAAATAGTTATAGAAACAGTTGTTTTTTATATTTTTTTCTTTTTAAAAGTTAAAAACCAAAACAGAAAACAAAAATAACTCAAACATGTTCTATAAATTTGATTTTAAAAACAAAAAAAAAATTATAGTTTTCAAATATTTTTTACAGAACAGATCTTACCAAACAAATTTGTTAGTTTTTTTATTCCGAAAACTAAAAAACTATTTTTCAAAACATAAATCACACGGAGTGTGTTTCCACGTTGTAAGGAACAAAATAAATCATCCACGCATTAAGAGAAAGGCCAGAGAATCCTAGTTTATGAAAATCTTACGCCTTCTAAACACATTTGCCTCCTTATAATCAGTTATTTTCTGACATGGCAAGAATGTAGACAATGGCATTATCCAAATGTTAAAAGACCCAAGTACCTAGAAAATCGGTGTTTTAAAATTTAATTTGGATGAAGGAGTTCCATGAAGGAATTCACCAAACAGTTAATATTATTAAAAACCTTATATCATGAATAATAACAGTATAAATGCGGTGAATAAAAACAACATCACCAATAATCATCATACTAGATATTTAAGTAATCCATTTTCCCATGAGATACAAATGAAGCAAATATATATAAATTTAGGCAAAATCATTTTCACAGCCGCTGTACATATAGCATGCCAGGATACAAACCTTGATCCTAGGATACGGAACCGTATTTTGTTTTTTTTTTTTTAAAGAAAAGCAGGGGATCCACTTTTTGTTTCAGCTGTAGATAGCATCTATCTGCGGTCGCTATAGAAAAAGTGTCCCTATATATATATATATATATATAGTGGTAAACATTTCTCAAGCAGCTTGAGTTATATACAGTTACTCAAAAAACTACGTCATTTTGATTAATGAAGGGTATTTCTGTAATTTTAGGTGAACTAATGAAGGGTGTTTCAGTAAAATGCATATGATAAAAAATTAAACAAAATTATGTAAACATCCTTCATTAATTCACCTTAAACTACAAAAACACATTTTATTAATCAAAACGAACGTAGTTTTTGACGTGTGTATATATATATATGAAAAAATATTTGTTCTTTTAAATGATGGTCATTTTAATTAAAACTAATATTTTTCATTTAAAATTTATATAAAAAACACACACTTTCCATTATATATCTTTTTCTTTCACTTAAAATGACACAATTATATGTCCTTTAAAAGGACAAACACCAAACTCATATATATATATATATATATATATATATATATATATATATATATATATGGTTTTATAAGAGTTATGTTGTAGGAAAAGTAATTGTGTTATGTTATAGACCATTCGTTTTGTTATAGTCCCAGAGTTTTTTTTTTTTGCTGTGGGCCCCACAAAATGTTGAGTGTAAGAAATTTTTTCTGGTTATGTTAAATTATAGATGATAAACCCATATATATATATATATATAAGTTTTATAAGAGTTATGTTGTAAGAAAAGTGATTGTGTAATGTTATAGAGATTCGTTTTGCATGCCATAATTTTTATTTTTGTTTTAAAAAATGTGGGGCCCATAAAATGTTGTGTGTGTATATATATATATATATATATATATATATATATATATATATATATATAGAGAGAGATATATTTTCTTAACCATTAATTTCTGTTTATTTAACGGTTATAATTTAAAAAGTCATATTAATTAATTAATTATTAATTACACTACAAATGACAATCGTTTATTTCCGTCCATCAACGACTGAGATGGGGAGTGAGAGTCTCACTCTAGAATCAAAAGAACATTCCCTTATATATATGGGCTTGCAACTTCTATAACAACAGAAAAAAATTGGAGATATGCAACTGAGAGAGAATTATATCAATGTTATGAATCTCGGTCCGACCAAAAACTCGGCAAATCAGTCATCGGACAGGTTCGAGTCATGCATCGAACCCGATCAAACCCGGTAACCCGATAGGGTCATGCATTTTTATAAAAATAAAATAAAATAAAAAAACCGAAATTGTTTCAACTCGTTAGAAAAAAATGTAGAATTCATTTTAAATTTTTTTGTACTTTTATTTGCTAGTAGTATACTCTTCTACAATTACCTCAAATATTAGCTTCTAATACTGAAACAATTTGTGGAACAATAAATTAAGAGAATGTGACATATGCTATTTCATGAATTTAAAAAATATGAGTTCACAACATCTGACTTTTTGAATGTTATTGAGAGATATGCTTAATGAGATTCTGAGTTACAATTTAAATTGATATAGTAATTGCATGCATTTTCATTTATTTGTGCTTTATGAACTTGTAAAGTGTGATTCAATAATTTTTAAATTTATTTAATAAACCTTATTTAACTTATTTTAGATATAAAAAATATAATTAAATTTATATATTTAAATATATCCATGTCAACTGATCCAATCAGATTGGATCAGATTTAATAAATCAATATAAATCAAAACCTGAACTAGAAATATTCAAAAAGATAAGCCGTTTGAAACTTATTATAAGGTAATATATCAATAAATCACTGTCAAAAACAAAAAAATCAGCAAATAAAATAAACAACGGATTAAATAAACTAGGCGATTTATTTGTTTAATTTACTAGGGGGGAAAAAAGTAAAAACCAAAATCAACGTAGTTAACCTCTGGTTGACATTGCTGGTAACGGAGGGACAACCCCGGGAACTGAATCCTCTCAACAACACGTCACAACTAAGGCTATTCCACATGGCCATCACTGAACGCAGTTCCCAACAAACCGAATGAAAAACCGAACCCGACTGAGTCCAAGATCGGACCCGATTGAAGCTCCGAAAAACGATTTGGATTCGAGCCAGTTGAGTAGGCTTCGGGAAGAAAGAGAGAGAGTAGGATCTTCAATCATAGAGAAGATCATCGTGAGGGGTATATATCCATTATTATTTGATTTATTTAATAAAAAATTTAAATAAAAAAAATGCTAATGTAATAAATAGTAATATAAAAAATGAGAAAAATAAATTTTATGTTGTTGAAAAACACGTGTTTTTATAAAAAAACAAAAAACAAAAATATAAGTGAAAATATGTGTAGATTTTTTAAAGAAAGCACGTGTTTTTATTAAAGACAGATTTTTTAAAGAGATTCAAAAGAGAGATAAACATAAAATGATACGACTCTTATTAAAAAAAACCAAGAGATAGAATATTATTATTATCAATTAGTGTTAATATCAATTAGTGTTACTATTAATATTACTACTAGTTTATTTTACTATTTGATGGAAAATAACATTGATCAAAATGACACTTCTCCACATTAAACACCAAAATAACTAGCAAACAGTACAATTTTTCAATATGTCATGCAGTGTAATTTGCTACCCACTATAGTCGAACTATGTTCGCTAATGTGACATATTTTTTATGGCTACCTAGTTCACTACGGGTAATAACGAATTATGTGATCAAAATGTTAGTCTCCTCTAAATAGACACAAAGTAATTCGCTCGCATACCTAACGAACTATGTCCATAGAGAGAGAGAAGTAGAAGACCAATATGAGACACAATCAATGCTACAATCTTAATACACTTTACATGTATTCCTCACTTTCCCATATTTCTTATAGGGTTTTATAAGAGTTATAGTGTAGAAAAAGTGATTGTGTAATGTTATAGAGATTCATTTTGCGTGCATTAATTTTATTTTATTTTTTGCTTTAGAAAGTGTGGGGCCCACAAAATGTTATGTGTGTAGGAAAATTTTTGGTGTCATGTGACATGATAGATATAAATCCCTTTTTTAAAAGTACTTTTAACTTTTTAGTTTCTTTTTCCGGATATAATTCACTAGGTATGATAGCGAATTACTCCATGCCTTGCTACATGTTTTGCTTTTACTCAGAACAGACATACCTAATTTGCTACAGGTAGTAGTGAATTAAGTGGCTATAAAAAACATGGGCATTCGTATTTAGTAGTGAATTAAGTGGCTATAAAAAACGGGGGCATTCGTATTTCATAGTCAGAGGTGAAATTCTTGGATTTATGAAAGACGAACAACTGCGAAAGCATTTGCCAAGGATGTTTTCATTAATCAAGAACTAAAGTTGGGGGCTCGAAGACGATCAGATACCGTCCTAGAGAATTACTTCGCGTGCATTTTGGAAATTTGTACGGTTTGCGTGACATTTAGGTGTTTAATTTTTGGAACTGTGGCACTTTGGTCAATGTTCCATTTGATGGATTATGTTGATCGAACGGTTCTGATTTAACTTTCTAAAATTCTTCTTTCTTCGTCATACGTTTAATACTTTATATTTATTTTCACCTTTATATGGTTATGATTTTTCATTTTTAATGCTTTCACAGTAAATATGAGAAATCATAAATGTGAAAATAAATATAACTGTTGTTGGATCAACATAATCGATGTTACTGTTAAACAAACTGATAGTGATATTGATTGTAACACTAATTGGTAGTAACAATATCCTATCTTAAAAATAAAGATAAAAAAATAAAGGTGAGACTCATGTATTTTTCTATTTATCTCTCTTTTAAAAGGATTTAAATTTGTGTTCTTTAAAATGACACACACTTTACTTAAAAAATATATGATAAATTACATCGGATTCTTATTGTTGACTAAACTTTGCCCAAATTTACTCTAACTTTTTCAAATAAAAATAATAAAATAAAGATTAAGCTATTTATTTTAGTTTGATTGTTATTTGATGAGTCACATTTTTCAAAATCATTTTTTAAAATAAATTTCTAAACATGATTATTATTATAAAAAAACTTCTTAATCATGAGAGTAATCACAGATGTTGGGACCTACTATGGGAAATCACGAATATGCTGTGACAACAAATGAAATGCTGGCGGTCGGCCACTGTAATTGCACGGGACACAACTTTTTATGTCATTATCATAAATTAATATAGGGAAAAATGTTTATCATTTTAAATGACACAACTTATATCTTTTCACTTTCACAAAGAGGTGAGACCCACACTTTTAACTTTTTTTATCAACTCTCTCTCCTCTTTTATCTATTTATTTCTCTTTTTTAAAATGACACAACTTTACATCCTTTAAAATGACACACATTTTTCCCATTAATATAATATTGGCCTATTATTGAGTACTATTAAGCGGAATTTTGATTTTTTTTTTATATGAAAAATGTCATACCATCATATTATTTGATCATAATTACTCATTTAAGAATTATATTTTGTTTTTTTCTTATCTCATCTCATTAATAAGTGAAAATAAATAATTATGATAAAATAATATAACTATATATATAATCACTTTTTTACACAAAAGATCTATATGTCTATTAACCCTAAATTATGTTTGAATGCTCAGATTACTAATAATTTCAAGTAAGATTGATATATATTGATGTGATCTTTCAGGATGGATTTTGATGTACATGTTTGAGTAATTGCTACATGGAAAAAAATGTGTTATTTTAAATGATATATTTTGTGTCCTTTTATTTTTACAAAGAAATAAAATTTAAATCTTTAAATCTTTTTTCTCTCACTCTCTTTTTTATGATCTATCTTTTTTTTTTTCACTTGAAATGATATAAATTTACATATTTTAAAATGGCAATTTTTTTTGTTGTTATATATGATCAGATACAAAAATGTTTTAAACCCCATTTGTGTTTTTTTTGGTAATATGTTTTTTTTTGTAAGCTTTTTTTTGGTAATATGTTATCATAGTATAACTAAGGGTTTATCATCTATCATTTAACATGACCACAAAAAATTTCCTACACACATAATATTTTGTGGGGCCCGCAACAAAAAAATCTGACACGTAAAACGAATCTCTATAACATAATACAATCACTTTTCCTATAATATAATTCTTATAAAATCCTATAACTAAGCATATGAATGTGAGATTTCAAGCATAAAATGAATTAAAAAGAAAAGAAAAGAAAGTAACGTGGTCCTGAAACACAATTTACATATAAAGAGTAGTTGATTTCAAAGAAAGTCACGACGAAATTTTTATTATATAAAAGAGTGTAATTATTAGATATGACATTAAGATAAGATGTATAAAAGATAGCTAAAAACAAAGCAAATCTAAAGTTTAAGATTGGAGAGAATCAAAGGACATTGTTATAATAAAGGGAAAATAGATTCTAAGAAAAAAAAAATTATGCACACACAAATTAGAGATGGGACTTATTATGTGTGTTTTTTTTTTTTTCTCTCCTCTATTTTTTTATTCTCTTTCATTTAATATGTATGTGTATGAGATAATTTTTCTCTATATAATAAATTACTAGGGAAAAAAGAAATTATTATCTTTATCTTTATATAATATGCCAAGGTATAAAACCCCGGGTGAGCAATTATTCCTTCTTGAACGTACATCTTAGCGATCAAACAATCTTTAAATGGAATTTATCAGTCTTGGCCATTACATAATATGCAATTTTTATTTTTATTTTATAGATAAAGCACAATTGAACACATAGCCTAATATAAAATACTTAAATTCCTCACCATTAATTTGACCAAATCTAATTGCTTCATAATGCGCATTTTCGTATTAATGATTTGTGTGATCGTGATTACGAATATGAATTTGCAACTATCAGATAACGGACTCCAAACCAAACTCCATATATTTTTCAATTTGGTCATGGCTTCGGAACCCACATAACCGTGGCATCATTCTAAGCAACTCATGTCATGCACCATAGTGTGGAGCAGAAAAAACCAATGAATGCTGCTAATTAGGATTCTCTATTTAATTATAATTAAACTGATCAAATAGACCTAGGTTTCAGCTCCCACATAGCAGAAAAAAAAAAAAACAATGAATGCTGCTTAGATTCTCTGTTTAATTATAATTAAACTGATCAAATAGACATAGGTTTCAGCTCCCCCGTACTTATTACAGGAGCATAAACTGCATAGAAGAGGGGTAGCATCAACCGTGACGTTAATTGACTTATGGCTACCGAACTAGCGTATAGGGTTGTGAGGCATAGTTAGAAACAAATCTTTGGTATTATTGATGTACCCAAGATTCAGTATATTCTACCACTAAAAATATTACATGTCAGTTTTTTTTTTTCTGTCAAATTTGTTATCTCTCCTCTAATGTGTATTATTCTCATTGATGAGATATACTAAATCTAGATACAGCAGTAATACCAAAGATTTATTCCATAGTTACATACTTACATCATATGGCAATCGCATGTGGAACAAAATTTCAGTGACGAGAATATTCAACTGAGTACATTTTTTTTGAAATGTGAAATTTTTTTTTGAGACATAAATAAAAATATAAATAAAAGAAAGAAATATAGTGAATTTATTTTTTCACATTTGGAAAAGGAAATACCCACTTAGGTACTCCCTGCTATGCACTGAAGTTTTGTTCTCGCATGGGGAGTGGTAACTACTTGCCCTTTTTTTAAAAAAAAAATTCCAAGTTATAATAATAATTATAATAATTAGATAACTTTAATAGTTTAATTGATATATTCATATAAAAATAAGCGAGTCTTATTATGAAGAAAAAAAATTAACGAGATCCATTTATTTTTATATAAACACAGAAAAAAGAATTCCTGTATGAAAACAAAAATATTAAAGCCATTTAAAATTAGATTCTATTAGCGAGTGTTGCATTTTAAAGAATTAAAAATGAAAATTATCAGATAAAAGAAAAACTATTTAATATCTTAAAATTGTAAGAAGTAGTTATCGAAAAAATTGCGAGAAGTATTTAATATTTTATTTCTTAAGTAGTCTGGATGGTTAAATAGGATAAAACGAATTATGCATTTAACAAATTGTTTAAATTTAGTATTTATAATTACGAATATTTCGTTTAACGTAATTATTCAATATTAACTTAATTTACTTTAAAAAATCTATATATAATTAAAATATTTCAAAGAAAATATATAGTTACTTTTTTTACAAAGTAAATTAATCCAAATATACTCTTAATCTTATAAAGTATACTGAATAAACATACATTTAAAATTTAATAATTTAGGATTTTCTTATAAAAAATTATCCAATTAATTACTGATTAATCCTTTATGGAAAAGTCAAACCATAAATAAATTCAAGTGACATACTCAAAATTTTAACTTTTCACAGTTAACTATATTAATTTTACACCGCAGGTGACACACATTCACTTTAATTAATAGAGTTAAAAAAAACTATTACCCAACTTTTTTGTTCCCGTCCATTTAGATCCCCCAAACACTAAAAAAAAATGTCAAACTAAGCTATTAATTTAATAATAAAGTTTTTGAATTAGTTTACATGAATAATAAATTCGAACCTCAAGATCAGCATTGTATAATTGAAAATCACCCGCACATGCAGAAACATGTATTGTATTTTTTTTTTGGCATCCACATGTATTGTCTTTATTCACGCTACATTATGGTTTAATTTAACATTAAAATTTTAGAAATCCTCAAGCTCCTGAATTTCAATTAATTTTAGGAATCTTTTTTTTAAAAAAAAATCATTGCATTCTAAATCTCGCATAACGGCCATAACCTACTCTTATACCAAGGATTAGAATTAATAAAAAATAATGTATAATAAAAAAAAGAATTAATAGCACATATTAAGGTATGTCAATATTAGGATTTAGAACACATGTTTATCAAAAAAAAAAAAAAAAAGAATTTAGAACACATCATAAATTATAAATAATTACATACCTTGGAGACATATTAGTGATCACTTACTTTCAAAATCTTTAAAAGATGTCGTGTACATACTTGAAGAGGGATAAAAAAATTTACCTGTGACTAAGCCCTAACTTGGTATTATTAGTCTCAGAGTCAATTCAAAAAATTAAAATTTATGAGAATACCTGAAGGGCCAACTTAATTACCTCAAAGAAAAAATTAGGATCGGTATATATAAAAAAAAATATATCGTATACATATGTGCATTCCAATAATAAGATATTTCCTTCTTACTCTTTCTCTTTGAAGAGAGATGTCGATGGGGAAAAAAAGCTTATCCAGAAGTGTCAAGTGGAAATCCTGACCTCATAACAACATTAAATCCATAATGGACCTAATTAAGTTACATGACCTTATAGTTTTTTTTTTTTTTTTTGGTAAAAGGATGACCTTATAGTTAATTATATCATAACTGAGTGTACTTATTGGGTTTAAACCTAATGATCATATATTGATATATGGTGTTTATTCCCAAATCCATACAAATAATATTAACTTTTAGGAAAATATATTGGTTATTTAAATCATTTTATAAAACCAAATATATATACTAATTAATGGAAGCCCAACCTTAAATTCTAGCATTCTCCTACAAAAACAATTTCAACAACAATTTCTTAGAAATAATTTCTTAAACCATTCACAATTTCAACAACAATTTTGTAACCACTAACATATAACCTAATAAACAATTACCACAAAAACATGACCAAACATCTAAAAAAAAATATCAGACAAGAACCATGGGCAAAAATAAGCTTATGATCACTTCTTTTCTTTACTAATATTTGTTTTTGTTGGCGTCCATGATAATTTCTTTGCTAATATTTAAGTCAAACAAAATGCATATTCAGATACATGTTGTAACTAAAAGTCTAATAAAATGTTTACCAAAAAAAAAAAAAAAAAAGTCTAATAAAACCAACCAACAAGCTTACCAAAAAAAAAAAAAACCATCCAACAAGCATTAATTCATATGATAAGGAGTTTGTTTTCTTTAATAAGTGGTTTTGAGTTCAAATTAATCCTTCGTATAATCCATGAATAGGTAGACATATATATATATATATATATATATATATATATATATACATATATAAATAGAAAAAAAAGTCCAAAACCAATGTCCCTGTTAGGAGTCTCACATTGATTGTGTAGACAATTAGTGTGAGATTTATAAGGCCTTGGGCACTCCCACCCTTTGAGCTAGCTTTTGGGGTGGTGGTCCCATGGGTTCCTATCATTTGGTGCTCTCGTTGAGAGTCGGACCGCAGAAAGGGCTACCTGATAGGTGGGTGAAAGCCGCCCAAAAGGGGAAAGGGCTACCACCGGGGCAGAGTGAAAGCCGCCGTGGACGTCGGCATTAAAGGGGTGGCAATGTTAGGAGTCCCACATTGATTGCGTAGACAATTAGTGTGAGATTTATAAGGCCTTGGGCACTCCCACCCTTTGAGCTAGCTTTTGGGTGGTGATCCCATGGGTTCCTATCATTTGGTGCTCTCGTTGAGAGTCCGGCCGCGGAAAGGGCTACCTGATAGGTGGGTGAAAGCCGCCCAAAGGGGAAAGGGCTACCACCGGGTCAGAGTGAAAGCCGCCGTGGACGTCGGCCTTAAAGGGGTGGCAATGTTAGGAGTCTCACATTGATTGTGTAGATAATTAGTGTGAGATTTATAAGGCCTTGGGCACTCCCACCCTTTAAGCTAGCTTTTGGGTGGTGATCCCATAGGTTCCTATCAGTCCCGCTACGAAAAGTGATCGACTGAAAAGAAACCATATCTTTTTTTATTCACTTTACTTGAACCGATACAATGGTACGTGACTTGGTTCTTATACAAACTTTAACAAACCTTAGAAAGGATACAAATTAACCCCAACAGAAAGAGTAACACAAAATAAGAATTAAAGAAGGTAATCTAAAAATCAATATCTACCAACAATGATAAAGTCATCATCATCAAGAACTTGAACATCTTTATCTCCAACAAAATTCTCTCTACCCATTACCTCCACCAAATTCACAAACTCTATCCTTTTCTCCACAGGTAAAGGCACATGTGGTAGCCTAAAAACTGGCCTAATAACACCAAGTTGAGCAAGACCAGTGTTCAAAGCAATTGGATTTGGCTCTAAGTTAAGCCAATCAAACAAAGGCATGAGCATTGAATTCAGTGTAGGATTCTTTCCTCCAAACATGAGTTCTCTCATTAAACCAGGAATCAAATTACTTGCAACAGACATAACTCCAACAGCCCCAAAATCCCATCTAGCATCATGGCTTTGTTCATCATTAGCAGTCCACACAACAATTCCTTCACTTGAATACTCTTTGACCCTTTCATTCCCCACACACTCTTTAACACCAACCAAATTAGGATTTCTAGCCAAGATTTCAACCACACTAGGAGGAATATCTTGAGCAGTTCTTGAAGGTATGTTATATATAATAACAGGCCCTATTGAAAGCACACTATTATAATGAGCAACTAAACCTTCCAATGAGGTTTTTCCATAGTAAGGGTTTATATGAAGTGCAGCATGCATTCCAACAGCAAAACCTCTCTCCGTGGCTTTAATTGCATCTGATGTGCAATTTGTTCCTGCATTACCAATAACCTTAACTTTATCACCAAAAAGGTTAACTGTGTGTGCAATAAGCATTATTTTATCATTCCAATTCATCAATTGGCCTTCACCGGTTGTGCCAGCAACAAGAATCCCTTCAACACCATTTTCAATCTGCATATTCACCAATTTATCATATGCTTTAAGATCAATTTGGCCATTTGGTAGGTATGGAGTGTTAACTCCAGTTATCAATCTCAGACTCCTTATGTCCT
Source organism: Gastrolobium villosum (assembly GCA_032173675.1). NCBI lineage: Eukaryota > Viridiplantae > Streptophyta > Magnoliopsida > Fabales > Fabaceae > Gastrolobium > Gastrolobium villosum. The sequence goes on along the minus strand of JAVKPL010001964.1, from coordinate 12,835 downwards.
CAATCAATGTCCTGCATGTAGTTCATATAAAACTTAATTCCCATCAACAAGTTTCCATAATTAAAGCTTAATTTATATAAATTCTTACGATGTTTTTGCTAACATTATTATAAAAATGGGAATAACATCTCTCATTTTAAAGGATATAAGCTTATATCATTTTAGATCTTAACCATTGATTTCCGTTCATCAACAGTTATAATTTATTGGATCAAAATTATTAATTAATTAATAATAAATTTGGCCCATTAAGTTTGACCCATAGATTATAACCGTTAATGGACGGAAATCAACGATTAAGATCTAAAATGATATAAGCTTATGTCCTTTAAAAGGATAGATGTTTTTCCCTATAAAAATTTGGTTAGCAAAAGAGCATTCATGAACCTTGAAGCAAATACTGTTCAAACATCAATAATTTTTAGCATAGTCTTCCTTAAAAGATATATAGAATATGCACTTGCACAGTTGCAGATTTTTTATTATAAATAATTATAAAACTGCTTCACAGTTCAAAGATACAGATCTACATGAAATAGAAGCCTTGTATGTCCAAACTAAGTCTCAAAGTGAGTGATAAAAGAAGAACAAATACATATTAAGTTCTATGTGAAGATCAGAGAGAGATGTTAATTGTTTAAAGCTACATATGCTTGTGTCACAAGTTAGGTTAGAAAATCAATTCTACCCATAGAGCTTAGATTCCAAATTATCATATGCTTGTGTCATTAAGTTCTATATATTATGCTTAATGTTATCAATAGATATATACACATAATATACAAAATTATTTATAGAAATGATAACATTTATAAGCATAATATATAGAATTTTGTAGGATAATGAATTGATATGGAACAACACATTCATTATTCAAACCTACCTATTTTTCATCTCTGAATTGCTCATTGGTCTGTGAAAATTGGGTTATCACAGTTGCTTGTGGAGGAGGTTTATAGTATGAGTTGGGAGAAGGAGAAGCAGCAGCAGCATATATATAGAGTATGCGGAGAAAGAAGGGTATTCAGGGTGTGTTGATGTGACGGAGATATATAAGATAAATAATTTGACGGGTATTATGTATTGTTTTTAATTTATGTTTTATTTACCCGTTAAGTTATGCTTTGATTCCTGGAAATTTTGTTCACACACAAACCAATAAATAAATCGAAAAACAAAAAACAAGCAACAAATTGTTTTTGTTTTTATGTAAAGAACTATTTTAACCCAAAAATTTAAACTGGTAAGATTGACCTTTAATGTTCTCCAATAATTTTATATTATATCTCTCTAATATATCTACATGTAAAAATCTTTTGGGCTTGAAATGTGCATATTTGCATAGAATCATTTGGAGTCGTTGATGGTTGAACTCGTAATTCTGTGGTCACAGAAGCTCTAATATTATGACAAGCAACAAATTCAACTCAAAAGCTTTCGTAAGCAATGAGTTTTTCAATGATTTTATATTATATTCGGCTAACATATTGTAGTTATAAATAATAAAATAAGGGAATAACATCTATCCTTTAAACTATATAAGCTTATATTCTTTTAGATCCTAAAAGGATTGATCTAAAAGGATACAATCGTTGATGGACGGAAATCAACGGTTATGATCTAAAAGGATATAAACTTATATCCTTTAAAACGATATATGTTTTTCCATAAAATAAACAACATTAAAAAGTTATTTATTTAATTTGTTTTGTTTTTGTTAACACATACTTTTTTTTTTCTATTTGTTCGTGTCGGACCATTTTCACGGATACTTTTTATTTTTTATTTTTTTGTACAACTTTGTTTTATTATATTGGAAATTTGCAGAGAACATCGTTGCTTTTTATATAAATATTTTCTTTTAAAATTTTTTATCAAAATATTCTTAATCAAGACATTGTGGCTCCCCCATCATCTGCACAAGCCAACTATGACTAATCCAGAATGTGTGGTGGATCAGAGAGAAGATATTTAATTTAATTTAAACAGGAATTCAAATTAAATGAAAACTTTGAATAAAATGCTAATGTCAACAAACACCATCTTCCTCCTTGCTAATGCGGTCATCGATGGCAGCTATTATCAATAATTCAAAGTGCAACTTAAAAAAATTATATTTTATTCATGAATGTCTTCAAAATTTCGAAGAGCATTATAAACTACTTATGAAAATCTTTATTATCTTTAAAAAATTTAATATAACAATTTTTTAATTTTATTTATTCATTTTTTTTAACAAGTGAATTAGAATAGTTGTATGTAAATTTTAACTATATTAGTTCCCTTTAAATTCTCTGCGTTCCCCTCTTTTGCACATTTCATATGCATTCAGCAATTTATAATAATCAGAATTGCCCTTCATTAACAGCTCATTCATTAGTATGACACACCCTTTCAGGAAGAAAATAATAACATAATGGAAGAAAAATTTACTATCATAATTTTCTAAGAAAATAAAATAAATAGTGACTAAATAGTAAATTATCATTAATGAAGATAAAAATATCAAAATATGAAAAGTGAATATAAATCTACCAAACACTAATAAGCACACAATAATTTCTCATACAAGTGATTGGCCAATGGCCAACCTCCACGTTGACTTATAAACAACGAAAACGTTATATTTATTTTATAAAAAAAAAAGTTGGGTTTTATAATTCTCATGTAACATGATAATTGAAATATCATGTTGTAGAGATAAAAAGCATGTGGGACCCATATGTTATAAAAAATTATGTATAAGACCCACATCAGCACGGAAATCGAAGGGTGTGTAAGAAGATTTTAATTCTCATGTTAAATGGGAATTATAAAACCCAAAAAAGTTTGTTCTTTAATAAAGGACATATAGATATAGATGTGTCATTTTACGAGAGAGAAATACACATTCTATTATTTTTTATTTGAAATTTAAATTAATAAAAATTACCCACTTTTTCTTCTATGATTTCTATTGCTCGTGTATTTCTTTTATTTAAAATGACATAACTCCGTATCTTTTAAAGACAAACAATACTAAACCCTTATTTTATATTTCTTCTACAGTAAGCCCACAATTACACATATATCTTGAAAGCATTTATTGAAAGAATTAAAAGAAAGACTTCTATTTTTTCAACCCATGTTGATGTTAAATAATTCTAAACAAACAGGGTATAGCTCAAAGAAATTGATTAATCATTAACGTGTTAGTTGTAAAGTGTAACTTAAATAATAGACGACATCAACTTGATAATTCATCTATCAAAAAGGAATCGAGAAAATCTTTCATAGTCTACGATGAAAACTTTAATTTAAATGATAATTGGAATATCTTAATCACTAATGTGTTGTTCAAACCATCTTCCTTCACGAGTTGAACAGGTCAGTTACTTATGGCGCTCCTGTTAATTCAAACGCAACCTAAAAAATATATGATTTTTTTAACAATCGTCTTAAAAGCATTGTTTGAAGAATATTGCGATTTTTTTTAAGGGAAAAATAATTTTATTTTTTGCTGTAAAAATTTATTCTGCAAAAACAGAAATATTAAACATATTTTTTAAATAAAAATCATGTATAGACATTTTCTAATAAATAGATAAGTTTGTTTTTAAAAAAAGTAAGGGTAATAAAAAGTTTATTTGTTTATAAAAAAAAAAGTTTATTTTAATATATCTTACAAAAGCTATAAAGAGTAACTTATGGAATGCCCTAATCCTGTTGTTGACTTCTTTTGTATTGATTTGAATTAGGGCATTTATCAATCAGATCTGGTTTTGCTTTTATTGGGTTTGGACTTTGTTTTGTTTTGATGGAGTTGCACGGTAAAGTTAAACATATGGGCTTTAGAGCGTTGTCTTGTTTTCAATTCTATTTGGGCTTAGGGTTAAATTGGGCTAATTTTGTGTGGTTTTGTTCTAAAAAAAAAAGAAGAGGTTTGTGTTGTTTTGTTGGCTAGTTTTTTTTTTTAAAGCCATGAATTTAATTATTTTAATAAGTTGTGTTCTTTTGGTTGAGTTTAGAAAGCATGTTTTAAAATTGGGTTTTATATTTCTCATTCAATATGATAATTGAATTCTCATGTTATAGAGACAAAAAACATGTGGGACCCGTATGTAAAAAAATTATGTGTAGGACTTACATTGGCACGGAAATCGAAAGATGAGTAGGAAAATTCAAATTTTCATGTTGAATGATAATTATAAAACCGTTTAAAAATAGTGAAAGAATGATAAATATTATAAAAACGATAAAAATAAGTAAATAAGAAGATCGTGTAGTGTCTAAAAATATCAAACCATGATAACAATACAAAAATATCATTAATACTAGGGATTAATTTTCTCCGGTAATAGGAGAAAACTACTCCTTCATGTAGAGACAATAATACATGAGTTCCACCATAAATTTTTTTTCACCCCATTATTCTGTGGACCTTACTTGAATTTTGAGTCTGTAGAAGAATAATTTTCTCTTATACTATTAAATTTTTATCTAATCAGTTCATCATAAATTTAATTAATTTGATTCGTTTATCCAATAAAAAAAAAATTAGTTTGATTCAAGTATCCTTGAATTTATACAAGAGTTATTTTTTCCATTTTGAGGACTTAAATTCAAGATTTAAAATCAAAATTAAATACGTTTTATATTACCTAAATCAATAATTATTAATTAATACTAAGGAAAAAAAAGTATCTAACGTTACTTTAGACAATTTTGTCTAATGTTCACCGAAATGATGTCATTTTGGGTTGAAAAATTAAAAAATTAGAATAATAAAGACTATTATAACCCCGAAACAAATTAAAATTATAAATACACCATGATTTTCACCCAAAACGACGTCGTTTCAGCGAACATTAGATAAAGTTGTCTAACTTTAGGAAAAATGAACCCTTAATTAATACTATTGAATTTAAAGCATGAACTCAAGACATTTTTTCCCATTCTTTTTGTTCGAACTTGAATTTTTATTTTATTTTATTTTGGTAATTCGAACTTGAAATCTTTAACGAAGGCTAAGGGTAACAAAATTGTACATTATTTTACCACATTGTACAATACTGTTGTCTAATACTATTGAGTATTGGATTTAAGGCAAGAACAACACACCAACCAATTTTGTCAGTTGAGTGGTGACTGATGATGGTATGTTATGACTTCCCTTTCTTTCAGGGCACTTCTACTGCTTCTCATTCAGATCCTTACCAACTAATCCATCCGAGTCTCGAATAAATCTTTGTAATTGTACCTAGACTCAGTACATCTTATTAATGAGAGCATTACACATCAGATGTGAGAGAAAAAATTTGGCAGAAAAAAGTAAATTTTGGCTGATATGTCATATTTTTATTAGTGGGATGCACTGAATCTTTAGTGCAACGGTAATACCAAAGATTTATTCTTGAGTCACACATGCAAACACAGAGATATTTACTCACAGTCACATTCTCTCTGATCCCTTTTTACTTCCAACCATAGTAAACTTTACAATCACTTTAGGCACGCACAGCCCATACCCTTGAACCTGAGTAATGGTAGACACTATACACCTATGAAGCACCGACACTTCAAAAACCCTGACGTGTCGTGTCCGACACTTCTCGACACTCTCGGACACTCCGATACTCCAACACGCATTATAGAAATTTAAAAAAATGTTTAAAGGTGGTTTTGTGTTGAGTTTTTAGTTCCAACTATTAGATTCGTTGGATTATGATTACTATTTTATTGAGTTTAATATAAATATTTGCGATATTTTATTTTTCTTTGCAAAATTTATGAATATTATAAGTTTAGATTCAATTTTTTGTTAAATCATTGAATATTAATATTATATACACAATATAAATTAAAAATATTATTTAATATCAAAACGTTTCCTAACATGTCGAAATCTAACATTTTTTAGAATTAACGTGTCGAAGTATTGTGTCGTATCGTGTCACGTGTCCCGTGTCGGTATCGGTGCTAGATAGCTATACACACACCTTTGGATTACAATAATATTAGATACACTTTTTTACACACACTCTATACTATATCACTCCTTTTTTATTTTTTTATTAAATATCTAATTTATTTGTCTAATAATTATTGATTTGGTTAATGATTATTGACCTTTGTACGCATTTAATCATGACAATTATGTTACAACTGCATGACTTGTTGTGAACCCCAGTTTTCTCGTAAGTAGGTAATTCATAATTTATTGCAAGTCATTATTGAGAATCTGAAATGTAATGTATGTAAAAACTTGGATTTCCACACGTCGATATCTCTATTTATTTCCTTTCTGTATTAATATAAATAATATTCAAATATGATAAAATAAAATATCGTAATAACATTTTCCAAAATAAATAAATAAATCGTAATATCATCATATCATATTCTAAATGAGGAATAGCCTCAAATAAAATAAAAATCATTCTATATTATTTCAATAATAATTTCCCAATATCTCATGCATTATATATGGGTTAAATGGTCCCCATTTTCTACCCTCATTACATGACATGCCTGAGCATTTCATTTCACCACTCTTTTTAATTTTCCTTCCCTACAAATAATTATCCAATTAGTATTGCATAACATAGCTAAATCGCCTACTAAACTACTCACAATGTGCGCAACATTTTAGTGTACTCATTATTGTAAAAAATTAGTGTAAAAACTTAAAAAATTACGTTTTCACTAGAGTGATACGTGTTAAAACTTAAGTAAAAACCGACTTTGATAAAAATTAGTAGAAACGCTGTCGCATAAAAACGTAAAAAATAATAAAAGCTTACATTTTTACCGTTTTGACCATTTTTACTCAAAACTAAAATTTTAATAAAAAAAAAGATTTACAAAAAAATAAAATAAAAAACCTAATTTTTGTTTTCAGTGTCTTAATATCTTTTTGTTTGAACATGTGTTTTTTTTATAATTATGTCTTATAAAGATGCAATTCTATTATAAGTATGCGATGAGAATTGTTTTGTGTTTTTGAATAATTGTGTGCATTGAAAGAAGTGAAATTATATCCTGATGAGCGATGATCCAAAATCTGCAGAGTGTGTAAAGCAGTTAGAGCGGATTAGTTATCCATTACTTGTTAATTATCACTATTTATAATTTTGATACTTGGTTATGAAAAATAATTTTCCATTTTAGATAGATAAGTACCTCAACACACATGTTCATTATGTGATATTTTTTTTACATGCATATATATAATCTCATATATTGACGTTAAGTAGTAGAAAGTAAAAATTTTACGTTTCGTGTCGTTTCTACCACCCTTTCCGATTCTACGTAAAAACTAGGTTTGAAAACATTGAGTGTACTTCATCTATGTATGAAAAAAAAAAAAAAGTGATTCCGGCCAATAATGATCCTTCCATTAAAAAGTGATACTTATCTTAGTACTTAGAAAGCTTAACACCATAACTATTGCCTTCTCACCAATGCCCAAAGCATTTATTCTTTCTACAATTACCAACAGAAACGCTGAACATTAATATTTACCTCAGAACAACCTGTATTTTTAAATGCAGGCAAACTATTAAAAATATAAATTAAAAAATATTTCGAAATTATAAGATATACATATTTTCAACCAATAAATAATTTTAAAAAATAAAATATATGTCTCTTTCTATCACTTTCTCCCCTGTATGGTCCCTCGTCCCTTGTTTATCGCGAGTCATGGCCACGTTCACTCGCTTACTCGCCCCACTTTTTTGTTTTTTTTTGCTTATTTTTATTTTATAATATCATTTTTACATGCCTTTGAATTATGAAATGAGATATTTCAAAACAAAAAATTGAAGGAACACATTTGAATTTCCACACTCAATTCCTTCTTCTTCTTCTTCTTCTTCTTCTTCTTCTTCTCTTCAGTGTCAATGGCTTCGAACGTTCACCGAAACGGCGTCGCTCAAGCTCAAAGGGGAAGCACCAAGTTGGATCGCCCAAACCACCTCAAAACGGCGTCGCTCAAGCAACGTCAAGTTGGATCCGCCCTCCGCCGCAGCAGCCCCGCCTCTCTCGCCGCTCGAAACGGAGACGGAGGTTAGTTAGTTACTACCGTTGCATTTTCCTTCGTTACACAACACTAAGCAACAGTAATATATACGGTGTGGTCACAGAGGACTGAGCGAGGTGCAATGTAGCTCTAAATAGGATCCAAATAAGGAACGATTTCACTCGCTTCTGATTATGACCTCATTTGTAAACCTAATTATGAGGTTTTGTGAGTTTGTGAAGATTGATTTAAGAACAAGGCCTTTTATGTGCTAACAAGTGGTGGTTGCATATTTCTCTTCTTGTCTTCGAATTTATCGTTATTGTTTTGGGTGCAATTTTTAATACGTAGATTTTGAATTAGAAATTGAACATGTGATATTGGACCAACCATGTCTTAAATTTGAATTATGCTTGCTACACCGTATTTTAGATCTGGCCATAAGGGTAATACTTGCCATGGTAAGTGATATATTTGTTCTAGCTTTTGGTTATTTTGGATTAGTAAGGCTTGTTTTTAAGGGGTGTTATCGAAATTGTTTTCTATGAGGCTTTCCTTCTTATTTTGATGCTTACGGTTATTATTCTCTGCTTTTGCGCTTTTTCCTTAGTGTTGTGTGTGCCATGTTTATTTTTTGTTGCTTCTTCTATGGAGATCCATTCTTTGTCTCCTTCTAATGAAGCATCTATATTCAAGTTAGTAGGTATTTATGAAGTAATGTGAATAATAATAAGGCATGATCAAATAGAGTATGTTTTGTTTAATTTATTATTCAGTTCTTGTTATCTGGGATCGATCTTGCAAAAGACGGAGAGTTCAATGAGGATTTGAGCCGTAGAATTAGAGCAGATTGGATGAAATACATTGAGATTTTTGTGTGATAATCCAATCCCTCTTAGGTTAAAAGAAAATTTTCATAAAACAATATTAAGGCTTGCCATGCCATACAAAGCTGATATTGGTTAGCATAGAAACAACATTAGCATGAGAGTAGCGGAAATGAGGATGCTAAAGTGACATGTGGTCATACAAGGATGGGAAAAATATGAAATGAAGATATCCAACAAAAATTTGGAGTAGTACCGGTGGAAGAAAATATGCGAGAACATAGATTTAGATGGTTTGGGTATGTTCTTCAAAGACTCCTAGTCCTAGATGCTTGTTCAAGAGTATGGCATAAAGAAAGGAGAAAGTCAACCAAAACTTACATGGGGAAAAATAGTAAACAAGACTTAATGAAGTCAGAAATAGATTGGTGTGCATTTGTTTTAGCATGGAGTGGAAGAAATGAAACACAGGTCGGACTTCGTGTCTTTTTGGTCTCAAATCAGAGGTGAATTTTTTTGTGTTTTGATTGAATCTGAAGCCCTGTGTTTCTGATGTAAAATGAGGGCAAATTGCAAAAATACCCATAAAATTTGATTCAATAAAACACAAAACGGCAGGGTAAAGAGGGGGTTTTCCCCCTGTGAGGAACGGCGGCTGTGATGGCTGCGATTCTATGGGATAGCAGCTGTGACAGCAAAACAAAACACTATTTGATTCATATAGTGGCTGGAGGACGTGATGTGCCACTGTGTCGCTATAGCGTGCCATGCCATTGATTACCTTGATTTTAATATAGCTAGGAAATGAATGGTGTGGGCTCAGCCGGGTGTAGAGGAGAACCCACTCCAAAAAGCCAGGTTGACAGGAGTTGAGAGCCTCTGTTTTGAATGGGAAGTCCCTGTCTCACACTGAGTTATTATAGGACTGAAGCTCTTTTGTTGATCTGTCGGGTTGAAAAAGTGGTATATTCACACCTGTTAGTGGGTGTCATAGTCCGGCATCACTTGTCTTCTATTTCAATTTTATATGTAACTTTTGTTAGAGAAGATTTTGGAATTGATGATGATGGTGAAAAGGCTATGGAACAGTTCATTGCATAAAGGTATTGGGTTTAAAGGAACTTATGGCCATTGGCCAATATGTCTAGAAATTCTAGAAATTTATCTCTAATTTCCTTGCAGTATATTTATACTTACGTTATATCTATTTTGAAAATCAATTCTTAAAGAGAATGCGACATTTACAACATTCTCTTCTCTTCTCTTGGCAATATTGTTAAACTTGTTCTCTTATCATGCTTGAGTACAGTGCCTGGAAGGGTTCGAGTGGCTGTAAGATTGAGACCTCGAAATACGGAAGAAATGATGGCTGATGCTGATTTTGCTGACTGTGTTGAATTACAACCAGAGGTTCATCTTGGTCAACCATCTATATATTCTGCATTTTAATTTGATTATGGATATACTTTTTGGATTTCTTTTATTCGTAAGCCTTGTTTAAGGTTTAACCCTTTCTTTTTTGTTAATTCTCTTTCAGCTTAAAAGGCTGAAACTTCGGAGAAACAATTGGGATTCAGACACTTATGAGTTTGATGAAGTGCTTACTGAATTTTCATCCCAAAAGCGTGTTTATGAAGTTGTAGCTAAGCCAGTTGTCGAGGTTTGTCATAATTTTGAATTTCTTTATTGTTCAAGAATATCCTTTATTTACACATCAATTTTTTGCTTAATTAGTGTCATTTGATAAACATCATTCTTAGTGGTTATAGAATGTCTCCTTCAAAGGATTGTCATATTTTTAAATGTTCGATGACTCAACATTTCTTTTGATATCTGGTTTGTAGAGTGTTCTTGATGGTTATAATGGAACTGTGATGGCTTATGGTCAAACTGGAACGGGGAAAACTTTTACTCTAGGACGATTGGGGGAAGAAGACAACTCTGATCGTGGTATAATGGTTCGTTCCATGGAGGATATTTTAGCCGACCTATCTCCTGAAACTGATTCTGTCACTGTCTCATATCTGCAGGTTGTATACTTTTTAGTGTATTATTGCATTTTGCCTCATATGCATTGGTTGTCATACTTCTGGCATCATACTGCACCTATATAACTGTTTAGGCAAGAGAAAATGAGAGAGATTGATGAAATCCATGTGTCTCAACTACACAACAGAGACTGATCTATGTAGCGAAAAATTAATAAATACAAAAATACAGCTATCCTAAATTCCTGGTCTTTAATTGCATGATTTGGTTAGCCTATACAATGAATCTAGACATCTTTACATACTTTATAACAATAACCGTTAAAGTTGTGTATGGTTTGATTGTGCTAGTGTTCTCTATTTATATAATTATCCTAGGCTATTTGACTTTTTGCTGAAATGTCTTCTCCAAACTGTGTAGCTTTACATGGAGACTCTTCATGACTTGCTTAATCCAGCAAATGATAATATTCCCATAGTGGAAGATCCAAAAACTGGTGATGTGTCTTTGCCTGGGGCAACTCTTATAGAAATCAGGGATCAGCAAAGTTTCTTGGAGTTGCTGAGAATAGGAGAAGCTCATCGAGTTGCTGCTAACACAAAGTTGAATACTGAATCTTCCCGTAGTCATGCTATACTGACGGTGAAATAATGAACTGTCTTTTGTTTACTTTTTAATTATTTTTACATATCGTGTACCAAGACATCCAATTAGCCTGTATTTTTCATTGTATAAAAATAATATCTAATGTTGATGAAGTTATCTATTCTCACACAGGTACATGTTAAGAGGTCTGTCGTGGAAAGTGAAGATATTGTTTCTACTGAGAATAATGATACCTCTCACTTGACTAAACCCGCAAAACCACTTCTTCGAAAGAGCAAGCTGGTTGTGGTAGATTTGGCAGGATCAGAGCGTGTCCATAAGTCTGGTATATACTGAAACTGAACTTAGGATTTGTGTGTGTTTCCAAATATGAATATTATAAATGATAAACTTTGTGTCTTTTCTTTTACCCCCACCAGGAAGTGAAGGGCACATGCTAGAGGAGGCTAAATGTATCAATCTCTCACTTAGTGCACTGGGAAAATGTATTAATTCTCTAGCAGAAAACAGTGCTCATGTTCCATTTCGTGATTCAAAGCTTACTAGGTTGCTCAGAGATTCCTTTGGAGGTAAGATGCTTTAATCAGTTTTATTAGATATCAACCTATTAGCCTTCATTTCTTCAACATCATGTGATAAAATACTTTATATGTGATTTTTTTTTTATTAAACTGATTCTACATTCTTATATATATCTTTTTTAGTCTTTACTTCACGTTATTCTTCTTCTTGAATGTTATTCCTATTTGTTGAAACCTGCAGTGATTTTGTTTATGTCATTATATATTCCGTGCTTTATGTTTTCCAATCATTTGCAGGAACAGCGAGGACTTCATTGATTGTGACTATTGGCCCATCTCCACGTCATCGTGGAGAGACTTCTAGCACCATATTGTTTGGCCAAAGGGTCAGTTTTCTTTTCTACGAATGTCTGTACTTTGGTATGTTTCTATTGGTATAATATCTTAGATATAAAACCATTATTGGGCCTCTACCTAACATCTGAAGCTTTTTAGGAGAGTTGGTTGTTGTTGTTGACTTGGTATTAAATCCTATATGATGAAGTAGTTAGGCATGGCTAATTTGAATTTTAATACAAAATAAAGTGGGCTTTTGCATTATCCATGCTTTAAATTTGTCCGCTCAGCATTTTGAGTCATTGTGCGGGACCCATCCCTCATTAAACCAGGTCATGTGCATGACATGTGATCATCCCTCTCAAAATTCCCTTCTCCACTTTGATTTGTTTTCCCCTCTCCATTTTTTCCAATGCAATTTCACTGGAAAGTCAAGTACTCCTTCTCACTAATCTCAAAACAGCAACCACATACTTGCAAGTCTAAAAGAAGAGTGGCACATGGATCTCCTCCATTTTGGAATGGCATCCTTGTACAACCATACCACCATTTTT